>JAWQFJ010023943.1:0-28865 GCA_034096865.1 Theodoxus fluviatilis | reverse complement strand
GTGCACTTCGACTGACAGAAGCAAACTCTGACGTTTTCGACCCTGCAGGTTTGAGTCTTGGCATTCATTTGGCACGTGCAAGCCATGTCCCCCTTAGCTGATATGGGTGGACCCACCTCTGTTCCAGACTAAAAAGTACCCAAGCTCAACGGATATTTAAGGGCCGCAACCAGGGCTCTCAATAATCATACCTCCAAGACAGAGACTGTCAACACTTGATCGTGGACGAGCGCTGGGGTGGCTTCAGGATGGAACTCCATGCCGAGAAGTCGCCAGAGGCTTGGAGTGAGCCACTCTGTCATCCAAGCGCGCCGGCACGAACGCTTCCAGGCCACCGGCAAGGCACGATGAAAGGCCCCGCTCCACGGACGCCGACGGCAAGGAGCCGGCGCGAAGACCGTTATCTTCAACTTTTTGGCGCTGCGTGACCGGGAACAATCGCTGCAGGACTCATGAGATAGCGTCACTCTGAGGACGGCCCACCCAACGTTACCAATCTCCCAGGACACACGTGCGAGCGACGCACGCCCTGCCACTGAGGTGAGACACACCACTCAAGGGGTCGGCCCGCCATCCGAACAACCGCTGACACCACAACATCGCCGAGCGTCGAATGGCGTTCCTGCCGCAACACCAGCGCTGGAACAGGCCAGGCAGTGGAGGGCACAGTCCGTTGTACAACCCGCTGCATGAAAAAATTCTCGGTTTTACCAAGTGTCGAACAGTGCTGGCTCGGAGGCGCGTGTGGCGACTTGTGGTAGGCGAGCGATTCATTCGATGCTTGCGTCCAAGAGCACCCAACCGTGTTTATGGATGGGGAATCTTGTGGATGGTGTGGGGAGGCTTTCACAGTCACAACTCCCATGGGAGAAGGAGGAACTCCTCTGTACCATCATCCGAGGCAAACCTGAGCAACCGCGTCACCAGAGTATACAGAAAGAAGAGTTGTCATAGGGGAGGGCCGATCCTCGTCCCCCACATCCTGGGCGGGCCAGGGGACTTGCGTGTGCTGTCCTACAGGCTAACAGGACAACGGCCCACTCCCATCCCCCCGATTGCTGTGGTGGTGAGGGATCGTTCTGCAGCGTCAGCAGGTTGTCCGCATGGACTATGGGAGCCAGCACGAACCCCAGACCCTGGGCTCCCAATTGAAAAACTTGTGGGACCATTCTGGGACGGCCGCACGCGGTGGTGGACCCATGCACCCCCATCCCGCAGATGCTGCCTCAGCTTCTTCCAGGCAATGCTAGCACCAGCTGAGTGGCCGCGGCTCCATGGCCACAACATATGCTGCAGAGAACCTGTGTTCCAGATCGTATGATTGTTTTGCGCATCAGGATAATGGAGGGCTGGCACGGCCACACCACAGCTATTTGTGAACATCAATATTAAACCAAATAGGAGCCCTGGGATAGCTACTTCCCCTTTGTGATGTCCAAACCTTTACAGAAATGATATCAGTAGCATACATTGACCACTTGTTTGCATCAATTGGAATTTGTAACTTTATGGCAGTATCTACCATAAATGCGAGACTTGTAGTGTCTCTATCACTGGTGGAAACTGAAAGCCGTCTCATGGAGTAAGTAGGCAGATTTTTAATAAAAATATGCAGTTGCCTGTGTTAGAGAAGCGGGCACCCCGCTAACTTGGTGTGTATGACCCAGTTGTAACTTTTGTTCTTGGTGCGGTGTCTGTGGTGGTTTTCCCTGCGATATTACTATTAGTGACGCAGTGCGTTTGGCGTGGGATGTCATTTGCCTAGTCCGTTCGGTAATGTGAGTTCTTTTTGGTAATGTGATTTGGGTGCTGGGGTCCAGTGAAAATTGAAGCGAAGGCATTTCGTACGGATCTAGCAGACTCTACGAATCGCGCAGTGCTGCTGCGGAGCGGTGACGCGACGAGTCGCCTTGTTTGGATACCTTCCCAACCCCGACTCAGGGGTCGGCAGGGGGACCATCGAGCGCTCAGTCCTCCTCTTTTATTAACACCGTGCTTGAGACGAGAGAACGACCATACTTGATCTGACTAGTCGCCACCGGACTGGTAATAGTGTTTGACGTAGAAGAACGGATTATGAATCGATCAGACTTTGAGGGTTTTCTGAGAGATACTTGTTAGACACTCCATTTTCCTCATGCTGGGACGAATCCTGACATAACAAGAAAATAGCTAGCAAGATAAGATCAGACCATCAGTCCGGCGGAAGTGTTATAAGACAAATACAAGAACCTTTCACCGATACCACCCAACACCGATCAGGATCTTCGGGCATCAACCCTCGTCTGGGTCGTATTTAACGAGGAGCGCCGTCTACCAGGTTGTAAAGGGTGGAAGACAACTGTCTGAAAGCAAACGCGTGCGCCATTGAAAGACAGCGGTCCCCTCGGGCCACAGAAGTGCGAACAATGGAATGCATAGAAAATGGCATCTAATCGTGAACATCGATCCTGATAACAGTATGTTCGGCCGCCTCCGACCGTCATCTTTGTGTCTGCACTGCCACGGACGTGGAGCTTTGTGTGTTCTGCCGGACGTGCTGCAGGCTATGTAGTTAATACAATAAATGACAGCAGTGGCCGCGATCCACTGACTCTACAATAAACCTGTCTTGCGAGATTTATACGGCAGGAGCGGGGTCGTCTACTCGGGCCACCTCGGGCTTTCACGTTACTCCAACGGTCATTGTGGTTACCCTCTTATGTGTGTGCTAGTGTGTTGCCAGAACCGCCATACTTTTACACGTTTGCAGTCACACAATTCCCAGTTGATGACAAATGAGCAACAAGGGTTATAGCATGGTCTTTTTGAAAGATATGCCTTGCATCACAAACCTGCAATAACGTTTTCAATTTTGTTCCAGCAATACCCCCGTTTTGATACTGCTGCTGCTTTAAAAAGATTATTAATTTTCCACAACATCCTTCTCGATAGGGCCATATCAAGCTAGTGGGGCTCTGGAAAACGTAGTTCACTCACTGCGGTCATATACGGCGATCGGCGTTGCACCGCAGTCGATTTTGTTCTACGGAGCGAGTAAAAATGAATGTGAACATCGCTTACCCTCCAATTTGCAACAGATGAGGTATGCTCGCAATCGGCGTAGAGAGTATTCCGAGATGTTACCTCGATTGGAACGGCTCGCAAGATCTCGATCGGCACAACCCGAGACACATATGTAGGGCTCCGTACAGTTGGACAGAATAGAAAATTCTAATCATAGGTACTACAGCATATACGAGCTTCGTAGAAGTATGTCATCTCGATTGGACGACTGAACACACAAACAAACTCAGAAAACCATCGTGATTGCAGCTGTGGGAGTAATGCCGCATGCCCGCGATTTGGGCATTAAGAGAACCAATCGTGAGCACCATCGCGCCGACGTCGCCTCTGATCGACAATCACTCCGTGAAAGGCGCTGATCAGGAACTGTATGGGAAATACAAGCCACAGAATTGGTTCTCTCAAGCAGAATTGAAAGTCAAGCCCCCACATTCCCTCAACGAGGATAATATAATGATTTCTCTGTCGCATTTGACAGATGCGTCTTATGCTACTTCATATCGTGTTAAATGAGAGAGAGTGATATGTGGTGCTACTTAACTTAGATGTTTGAATGAGTTGGCATGGATTGCATTAGGACTGGCGCCATGAGTGTATACAAGGCCGTATATAGTCGTAATCAGTTAGAGTTTAAATTAGCAGGTAAAATCACAAGAAAGGAGGAGGGAAAAAGGATACCAATCGTCAGCCCACCATTCTACACCCCCCCATGGCATGCCATGAGATGGAGGTTTTGAAGATATATCTATCCGCTTTGTTCTGCTTATCTGGACTAAATGGCAAGGCCGATCTTAGAGCACGATAATAACACTGGGAATGAAGTTCAATAGAGAATGTAAACGAAAACATCAAGTCACGGACACCGTCCCTTTAGTTATTTTGCCTCTTCACGAATCCCGCAGGGAGACGCGGTGGGTATAATATGACACCCCCCATCCCACATGAGGGGTCTACTTGTATGGGGCAGTAATCTGACCCCCCCCACCACACGAGAGGTGTCTACGTTGTAGGAGTATATCTGACCGCCCCCCATCCCACAGAGCGGGTACTACTTTTGTAGGGAGGCCCTTTAACGATGTATGAGTGCCAAGCCATTTTGTACGGATTCGAAGGGGCGAAGACTCTCCCCCCCCCAACCCTGTCAAGTCTCTTATCGATTAACGCAGCACAGTCTGCTTATCGAAAGTCTCGCGCCAGAAAGAGAAAACGAGCACACTGCAATGGATTCAAAAAGAATGACCCATGATGCCTTTATTAATGTCTTCTTGGAAAGCAAACGTTACGCATGGCATAGGTTGTGGGTGTGAATTGCAGGACATTAGTACTAGTTGCTCTTCCACAACGTTCTTGCAAATACCAAGTCAATTTGTATTTATGTTGGGCGCTTCTCCACCAACCAAGCAAACACATTTGTTTTAATCTCTCTCTCCCATTTCTCAAGGATACATGTAATGCGCTTAATCATCTGGGCGCAGTAGTTTTAGTTGTTCTGTTTGTTTGTTGGCTTTTTCGACTAGCACCAGTTTTGCACTGGGGATACAGAAACAAAGCATTATTACATTTTTTCTTCATCCAAACAACTTAATGACATGACTGAATGGGAAAGTATTAGTCCACTCGCGCCAACCCTGAGTTCCGTTTGATACCACGGACATTACGAGAACTAACATACAACGGTTGCCAATCTCGAGGCCTTAGTGAACGCGCAGGGTGAGCTCGGAGGCACATTTGTGCAATCAGTGAACAAGCCTATCGTGAAAATGACTGATGCCAAAACAATTGGCGAAAATTGTAAACACAGCAGCGTAGGCGTCAGGTCTGGAATTAATAAGTGTGTGCATGCATTAATGCATATATACGATATGGGTGCGTACTTTGTGTGTGCGTGCGTGCGTGCGTGCGTGAGCTTGCACACAGAAGTGACGTACTTGGAACTGCAATCGCTTACTGAGTTACTCACAAGAAATGCGTGGGAAAACATTTGCTCACACTGATCATGTTCTGTCTTAGTACTAGTAGTATATAAATTATAAGGCACCGGCAAGAACGCACATGATGGCTAAATGTCAACTTTTTGTACAATAATATGAATAACCATAAACATGCTACTTATAACGGTCACGATAACCCATGACCATGTACACTATGTATAGTACGAGATGAATAACAAACGAATCATTGATCATTTTCCGATGACAGGTGCTGAGGTGGTGACCAACCCATACGTGAAAAGCTGTAGTTCAATAATCAACGATGATGCTCCATGACATTCACTTATATTCTTCTAGTAGGAAAGTGCGGACGTTTTTCTGCAAAACGACTTCATAGTTATCGTGGTTATTCACGGATATTTAGGGGGATAACCGTGATAAAACTTAGCAGCGCATCGAGATTGAAAGCCAGGGCAGTAGCATGATATCTGTACTATAAGTATCACGACATTACATACTGTCAAGCCTAAAAGAAACATATCTTCACGAAGGGAAAAACTCTTTGTGATTACATTATTTGATCTCATCGCCATTACAAAAAATAATGTTTTTAACTTACCTTTACGTGGACGATTTATTCAGCGACTGATTCAAACAGGCCGCTCAGAGAGTTGACCGTTGATTGGCCCCAACACACCAACCTTTAGTTTGATTGGATGATTTAATATAAATTGGGTTACCTCCCTTAGTTTAAGCTCTCCCGTTTGGGATGAAGAACAAACAGCGCGAAATTCGATTGGCGGCTGAAGTGGTGGTGCTTCACTGAAAATTGAGTCAATTTAATAACCATTTTGTTGTACAACTTACTGCTGAAAGGTATTGTACTTTATCTCAGGCAGAAGACATCCGTCACTCCTCCTTTTCTTTCGTAGATATCAGAGTGGTGTGTTTGGCGCTGACAAACTTTCTGGTGGCCTTTGCTTTAGATCATTTCGAGCTGGACGATGACTAATTGAAGTAATTCGACCTTAAGGCTTAACCTTATCTGAACCCTGCTTAGAGATCTACCTGGAAGGAAGCCGAAAACGGTGTAGCCTACCCCAAAGCCTTGAAGCTAATTAATGATCACCAGAAAGCGAAGCACTATAGACTACAGTGGGGATAGTCCCAACCAAGCCATCGCCTAGATAGAAAAGGAGAGAGAGACGGTGTGTGTCGTGTGTACTATATAATTTATAAAATTATAGTATATATATATACATTTATATGGGAGAAACTTGCTGAGTTTTCGTCGTCCATCTGTCTGCCTGCCTGCCTCTCACACGCACACACACACACACACATACACACACACACACACACTCTTCAACTTGAAGTTCAAGCATAGACTTTTTATTGTGCACTCTTCACATCATAATGTAGGGGAAAGCGGGGCACTAGGCACCCACTTTATTCATTTAGAAAATTATTCTGCTCTATAAAAGATACATTAAGTTAGAGCAAGCAAATTGAGAACACTAACATCCAATTCAACATAGGGATTTTCTTTGGTAACCATGACACTAAATAATTATTTGTAAACAAATTTCATTTCTTACATGCTCTCAGGGCATGAAGCCCCAGAATGTCAGGGCATTAGGCCCCAAGCTAAAAGACATATTTTGTTGAGTTTTATCTCATCTCAAATGTAGAAAATAACATATAAAAAAATAATATATGCATTGAATCACACAGGAGCCTGAGGAGGAGAAAACAATCATGATTTTATTTCAAATGTAAATTTTTCTGCCATTGCACATAAGCAAGGTCTGAAATGACATGATGCAGCCCCCACTGCCCCATTGGGAGCCTCTGACAGCTCAAGACCAACCATGGCTTTGTTATTAGTGTAACACTGAGAGTCTAGCAGTCAGTAGATCCTGACAATGAGGGGAGCATTCAGCAACTTTATCCTTGTGTTGTATTTGAAATGATGTCTGAACAACTGTAGAAACTATTGACTCTTAACTCCACCACAAATTTGCAGGGGGGAAAAAATCAAACTTGTTTCAAAGTGTAAAATATGAGTAGAGGTCACAGATTTTGCCTCAGGATTTATAGTCTCATGGGTTTTTTATGTCATTGATTAAAGAAATTTATTATTTTTAAAAGACACAGACTCTAGCAAAACCACCCTTCGATCACCACTTTTTGATGGTGTAGGACAATCCAACAAGCTGCATGTGATACCTTTCATCAAATGAAGAATAATTATCGTTTTGATTTATTTCTTCTGGTGTGTTTATTATATAAAGACCACGAGGGGACAGTCAGCATTGGCGGCAGAACAATCACAAACTTATGTTTTGCTGACGACATAGATGGCCTGGCCGGAAGTAAAAAGGAGCTGGAGAACTTAGTGGAGTGCTTAGACACAACCTCCACAAACTTTGGCATGCAGATAGTGCAGAGAAGACCAAACTGATGACCAACAACACCAACGGCATCAGCACTGACATCAAGGTCTGTGGCGAAAAACTGGAAACCGTCAACAGCTTCAAATACCTGGGAGCAATTGTCACAGATGCCGGATCCAAACCTGAAATACTCGCCAGAATTGCTCAGACCACAGCAGCACTCACAAAACTCAAGACCATTTGCAAGGACAGGAAAATAGCCCTCAGTTCAAAGATCAGACTGATGCGCGCCCTGGTCATGATCATATTTTTGTATGCCTGTGAGTCATGGACACTAACAGCTGACTTGGAGAGAAGGATACAGGCCATGGAAATGAGATGCTTTCGACGACTCCTCGGCATCTCCTACAAGGACCACATCACAAACGAGGAAGTCCGAAACAGAATCAGGCAAGCCATCGGGCCCCATGAAGAACTACTGACCACTGTGAAAAGACGCAAACTAAAGTGGTATGAGCACGTCTCACGATCATCAGGGCTTGCCAAGACTGTCTTACAAGGCACAGTAAAAGGAGGGAGGAGGAGAGGCAGACAAAGGAAAAAATGGGAGGACAAAGTCTCAGAGTGGACAGGGATGAGGCTCAGCGAAGCCTTGAGACAGTCCGAGAGGCGAGAGGAATGGAGAAAGCTGGTTGCCAGATCATCTGTGGTGCCCCAATGGTCATCCAGACTACGGGACAAGTGAAGTGAAGTTTATTATTATGGCAGAAAGTGTTAACTCATTTTACTGACATTTTCAGGGGAAATGTATGGAAAAGAAAAATAACAAGAAGGGCAAAGCCCATACGACTCACATGCTTGACCTTGACCTTTACATGACCTTGATCTTCAGGTGACCTTCATGGTCAAGGTCAAACGAAACCTACCAATGACATCATACACTAAGAAATGCTTTACACATTTTTCCTACCAAAATACATGTGACCTTGACCCAAGGTCAAGGTCATCCAAGGTCATGCAACACAAAGCTGTTAATTCAAGACATAGGAAGCACAATGGTGCTTATTGGCACTTTCTACCATGAGATATGGTCATTTTTAGTGGTTCACTACCCCATTTTGGTCACATTTCATAACCTTGGTCAAAGTGACCTTGATGATATGTGACCAAATGTGTCTCATGATGAAAGTATAACATGTGCCCCACATAATTATTAAGTTTGAAACAGTTATCTTCCATAGTTCAGGGTCAGGGTCACTTCAAAATATGTATACAATCCAACTTTGAAGAGCTCCTGTGACCTTGACCTTGAAGCAAGATCAACCAAACTGGTATCAAAAGGTAGGGCTTACTTTGCCCTATATACCATAGGTGAGGTATCCAATCTCAAAAACTTAAGAGAAAATTGAGAAAATGTGAAAAATGGCTGTTTTTTATACAACATTTATGGCCCCTGCGACCTTGCCCTTGAAGCAAGGTCAAGTCACCATGTATGTTTTTTGAGGCCTTGTCATCATACATCCTCATGCCACATTTGGTATTGATAGACTTAATAGTCTCCGAGAAAAATCCAACGTTAAAGTTTTCGGACGCCCGGACGGACGAAACGGGTGAGTACATACTCACTTTTGCTTCGCATGCGAGTCAAAAACATGCTAATTTAGAGTAGGTATGTGTGTTTCATCAGTCCTGTTTGGTCTTGTTGACTTTAACTTCATGTATTTTCATTTTAGAAACAGTGACAAAATGTGGGGCATGAAGCTCCACCACATTTTGATTTACTCTCATGGGCTTTGCCTTTCTCAGTTAAGACTAAGAACAGGTCAGGAGGTTTTAACTATTAGTGCTGAAATATAATCTAACTTATCATTTTGAACAAACTTCAATGACATTTTTTTAATGGAGGAATAATAATCATCACAAAAAAGCCACAATTCATCTTCAATGCTTGGCAGACATTTCTCTCATATAGTACATACACAAGTTTAACATGAAACATCACACAATTAATGCATATATGTACTTGCCTCAGTGGTTCAGAAAAGCACTGATGCAGTTCTTATGTTCCACTGTTGATCACAAAGTGCACATCAAAATTAGAATCTAATTTAAATGTGTGCGAGGTCTAAGAGGCAAATTGTTTTGGACTTCCAACATGGCAGGAGAGTGGTGTAAAAAAAAACCTGCACTGTGATTGACTACTTTCCGACTTGGTCAAAATCACAGGTCTTTCTCGAAAGAAACTGATTAGTTGAAACTCTTTTTGGAAAAAAAACACAAAAACAACTGAAATTATGTTAATTTTTTTTTCATTGAAGTGGTCACTAATGCCCCTTGGAGCTTAATGCCCTGCTTTCCCCTATATCATCTGTCAAATAATTTGCTGGTTCTTTCATTCATCACAGGTATGAATCACATTAATTCTTGTGACTTACTGATGAAATGGTTAGCAAAATAATGAATAGGTTTGTTTGTTTTTTACATTACTGCCCGTCGACCCTAGCAGGGTATGGGCCGCCAACCACAGCTCTCCACATTCCTGTCCTGGGCCATCCTCTCTAGCTGGTTCCAGGTGTAGCCCATCTTAGTGGTGTCAGCCTGAAGGTCACGCTGCCAGGTGTTTCTTGGACGGCCTCTCTTCCGCTTTCCCTGGGGATTCCATCTCAGCTCCTGCCTGGTGATGTTGGCAGGCGGTTTCTGTAGGGTGGGCCCTATCCAGCCCCATCGTCTCTTCCCGATTTCTTTTTCTGCAGGAAGTCGGCGGGTCCTTTCTCAAAGGTTGGCGTTGCTGATGGTGTCGGGCCAGCGGATACGAAGAATAATGAATGGGTTGCATACTTTGAATTCTCTAAGAATCAGTGTTTTAAAAAGTCTTTGAATAAATATCAAATGAAACACATCAACACACAACAACCAAAACAAAACAAAGAAATGAACTTTCCCCCATTTATTAGGAACAAAAATTCCAATATTTATTCACAGGAATGCAATGTCACAAGATAATAAAATATTTATTCTCATTCATTGCTTTGTAAGAAACACAGTACAAAGCACCACTCACAAATTTTACAGTTCAGATCTCTTTAAATGAAAATGATACATTTTCTCCACAGCTCCTACAAGCACGCAAACCTTGATGAACAATAAATAATTATTCACTTTTTTTTGCACATCAATTAATTTCCAAACAAAACAAACAAAAAGACGACCAGGCACAGAAGCATCCTGGCTCCTCTATGCAACCACTGCTTCTCCAAAGAGTTGAAGAGCTCTCAAGTACGCTTGGTACCATAGTGATTTATTATCCTAGGCTAGATATCCAGTCACTGTGTCAGTTTCTTACTTAACTTTTACCTATATGCATCTTCCGATTTCTGCACTCTTTACATTCATTTTATCTGCAAATCTTCATTTGTAAGCTCAGGCATGCATTATGACAACAATGAAGCGAGTTTGATCTTTAATGTTTTCAAGGGGCAGTTCCAAGGAGCCAAAGAGGCTACTGGAGAGCATGAGAACAAGAAAAAATAACTCGGATCCATTCATGTAAACACTTGGAGTTGGACTTAATTTACTGAACTGGTTTTGTGTTTCTAAGGATCTAGCTTACGCTGCAGAGCTCTGTTGTGGGTGCACTATGAAAATTGAAAGAAAAGAAAATCTGCCAAGAGACTGTGAATCACACTTCTACTTTAGGCTACTTGACTAAACAGTTTTGTAGAGACGACTAAATAGTTGGAGTGGATTTAGTCTAATTTGTCAGAAGTCTCGGTTTTCTCCCAGTGCCTTGACACTGGTAAAGTATAATGTTCAACCTTTGCATTACTCATCACCTGTGTCAAACAAACAGTATAACAAAATTATGTACTTCAGAAGCTAGCAGTAAAACAATTTCATAATATCAACAGACGAATGATTTTCAAAGAGCGGAGTGCAAAGCAATCACAATTACAATGTGCTTTGATTAACAGCCATGACAGTGCTGTAATATGGTTTTCTTTTAGGGTAAATTAAAGGAAATTTCAGCAAGACTTCATAGTGTTACATCTGACAAATATAAGCACCATTTCAGCATGTGCCAATTTGTTTCTGATGTGCAAGACAACATTCATATTCAATTTAAAAGTCATCAAAACTTGGTAGCCACAATACTACTATGACATTTAATTCATGTAACTGAAAAAGGTGTAACAAATACATATATTTAAAATTTTGTTTTGCTTTATATAAACTTTATCTTCTCATTTTCCTTCAAAATATGTTTACTTCACTACTTCCCAAGAGAGATCAAAGAAAAAAAAAGAAAATGATATAGCCTATTTGTCTTGGCATAGTATGCCAACAGTTACTTCATACATATAAATACGTGTGTGTACATTTGAATCCATATTCTTTTAATAAGTTACAAATTGAATACATTTCCATGTATATTGCAACTTTCTACTTATCTTATAGAGCAGCAGCATGAAAGTGTAACCTCTTCATCAACTCTAACATTGAGCACTGAACCTCATCGTATCTTATTAACATGCCATGATGATTTGTGGCTATTGAACAAAATATGCAAGATGCCCTTATAAATGGACAACCTTTCAATCAAAGTACACCAATAATGGTGCACATATTTCATGAGCTATTACAACAACTAAACAATCACAGAAAAAGGACAACTTGCATTTGTATGGTCATAAAGCTGCACTGGTGAACACATAAACTATATGATGAAAACTTTGTTCAAAAGCTGCAATGTATTACAGAGATCATCATGTTGTGTATTGCATTCAGTAGGACAAAATATATCATGAACAACTTTCACTGGCAAGTCAACTGCAGCTCATAACTAGTCGTCATACACAAAAGAATCTTCCCTCACAACAAAAGAGGTCCACTTTGAAGCATTTTCAAATCCATTTCGGTTATACCTATAATCCTCATTGGCTTGCTTTATCTCTTCCTCACTTGTCATAACAAATGGACCTGGAAAGACAAGCAACAATTAAAGGACTTGATTTATCACAATGTTAAAAGTGCAGTTCTATTGTGCTCTTTCACAGGGCATATGCTATGCAATGATGTACACACAATGCTTAAGACTGCTGAAGAAAACAACTTTAGTGTTAGAAGGCAAATGCAGCAGAAGACTAAAAATAACACTTCAGCATATCAATGATTCATAACTACTCAGGAATTTAAAATTCCAATGTAGGGCTGCTTAATCCTGAAAGCAAATATGTGACTTGATTATATGGCATTCAATTTTCTCTTTGTTCCATAAGTAGCAGTCTTGCTTTCAGGATAGTGTATCTCTTACTGGAGCCCCCCTCCAAGGAAAGCATTTAGTCAGTGGATTATTCCTCACTGAAACGCATTCATCGATTTCTGACATAGTTTGAGTTCCAGCTTCGAGCTTTCTCAAAGCCATTTTTGCCCATGTGGAAGTCCTTCATAGCCTGTTGGATTTCTTGCTGAGAATTCATGACAAAGGGTCCTGAAAGGATAAATGATCACTGGTTAGTCTTGGTGCATGGAAAAGCTTAGACAACAGTTTCCCTTGGCAAGATCATTGCCTAGTCACTTGAAATTTCCAGTGATGAGATATGTGACCCTCCATCACAAAACGAGTCTCTCGTGGCGCTTGGAAGATTTTGAGATATGCATATTTTTATGAAATCAAGGGAACAAGCTTTCCAACGGTGCAAAAATGATCGAGATCTGACTATTTTTCGCGAAGTTACATCATTTTAAAGATAGTTAGCCTAATAAGCTCACGTTTGAGAAAAACGCATTTGAAAGTTTTTTAAGGAAATTTGATCAGTTTCCTTAGCAACCGTAATCTCAGACTTATGAAATTTGGCACAGTGATTAGGTTATATATGGGCAAGGGTGTTATAAAATTTGATTGCATTATCTTGACTTACTTTTACTTATTTGGTGTTTTTAATGGGATGACATATAGCATAATAATGGGCAGCTAATGACTTTTTAGTCAAATTTTTTTTCCCATTTCTGACAAGTCAATAATTACATTTTTGACTGATACTAACTTGCAGTATACAAAAACAGAATGAGTTATGACTTTGCTGTAGTCATGTGACCAATATAGCCGACTGGTCTATAAATAGTATCAAACCTTGAGTTCTCGTTCGATGCGTGGTCTTACGATCGTTCGATGCGGGAAATTGAACACCAAGCAAACAAAGTGAACATATCCGTGTGTCTAGAGGTCGATTTCATCCAAAAGACTTTCACACACAATAAAGTATAGTCTCTAGATTCTAAAACAGTCAAAAGCTAAACAAGAAGGGCAAAGCCCATACGACTCACATGCTTGACCTTGACCTTTATATGACCTTGACCTTCAGGTGACCTTCAAGGTCAAGGTCAAACAACTAAACCTACCAATGACATCATACACGAAGAAATGCTTTACACATTTTTCCTACCAAAATACATGTGACCTTGACCCAAGGTCAAGGTCATCCAAGGTCATGCAACACAAAGCTGTTAATTCAAGACATAGGAAGCACAATGGTGCTTATTGGCACTTTCTACCATGAGATATAGTCACTTTTAGTGGTTCACTACCCCATTTTGGTCACATTTCATAAGGGTCAAAGTGACCTTGACCTTGATGATATGTGACCAAATGTGTCTCATGATGAAAGTATAACATGTGCCCCACATAATTATTAAGTTTGAAACAGTTATCTTCCATAGTTCAGGGTCAAGGTCACTTCAAAATATGTATACAATCCAACTTTGAAGAGCTCCTGTGACCTTGACCTTGAAGCAAGGTCAACCAAACTGGTATCAAAAGATAGGGCTTGCTTTGACCTATATACCACTTGTAGCTAAGGTCGCCATTCTCAATAACGTGGGAGAAAATTGGGAAAATGTGAAAAATGACTGTTTTTGAGACCACATTTATGGCTCCTGTGACCTTGACCTTGAAGCAAGGTCAAGTCACTATGTATATTTTTTGAGGCCTTGTCATCATACACCATCATGCCACATTTGGTGTTGATAGACTTAATAGTCTCCGAGAAAAATCCAATGTTTAAGTTTTTTACGGACGCCCGCCCGGACGGACGGACGGACGGACGGACGGACGGACGGACGACACGGCTCAGTACATAGACTCACTTTTGCTTCGCATGTGAGTCAAAAACGACCATTTTGACCCCATCATACTTTACTTGGCTATTACGCAAAACTATGTGAGTGCGCAAGCGACTCATTTAGTCGTGGAGGGTCACATATGTTCCTACTGACATTTGTGTCACAACTAAAAGAGCTCTTCATTAGAATGGTCTGCAGGAATATGCCTATTTCCTTTTTCTTCTTGAAGGCTGTGTTTCTGCCATTTTCAATCAAGATGGCCAAAAGTGGTTTGTAAATTTTAACATGTCAGGTCCAAACTTCTAAGGAAAGCATAAAAATTTCCCAGATTTCTCAGCAAAACTACAATCTCAGAAAATAGCAATTTTTAACATTTGGTTTTGGCTGCCCAGCTGACCAATGAAATGGTCAAGATACCAACAGTCTAAAATAACAGTGCTGGACTGTTTCATTTCACTGTTGTAGTAGAATTCGATTCCAGGGTCAAGTAATTTCTCACAAAACACCAAGGAGAGCTGATTACAATGACTGCCTACATTCATCTAAACTGAACATGAATGCATGGACAGTCAGTCTGTCATGAGTTATGAATACTGCATGTTATTAATAACAGATAAAAGAAATAGTTATGTGCACAACACTGGAGCAGCACACCAGAGCAGATACTGATGCAGGTGAAAGCAAAGTGCATAATAAAATTTCCCAAGATTACATAATATGGATTCTAATTCACAGGCCACAGCATTGCTTCTGTCATGGTGGTACTTTTATCTTCCAAGAAACATTCTCCCCGGCCCATACACAACTGGGAATTCCTACAGAGAGTTTAAAAATGCAATAATGTTTCAAAGCCACTGATTCCTTCCATCCCTTCTTCTCAATTCCCATACTCAACATGCACACACCAGTACATACACTGACAGTCACATAGATGAACTTGCACACAATTACATATCATTCTCACTACCTCACCCACATGTACAATCCCTCCTTGCTTCTTCCCAACCCACATTTTCCCTGTCCCACCCACCTGTGCATCCATATCCAATTCCCAACCCCTCTTTCACCCTGTACATCCTTCCATCCCCCACTCATCCAGATGGTGTGGTGCAGTTCTTACCGTGCTGCACGATTGGCTCATTGAGAGGTTGGCCCCCGATGAGGACAAATCGACATGGTTCACTGCCCTGGCAACAACATAATTGCATTACCAATGGGGTGACAATGCTTGAAGTTTTCTCTTTACTCATGCATAATGCAATACAGTGAAATGCTATGCAAAACAAGATTTTTTTTAACAAGCAAAAAAGTGTGTGATTTGTATGAATTTCTAAAATAATACTCTGGAAGCTGTTGCACTGAAAAGCTGACTAGCTCTGACACACATATGCACTTACACGCAGACACTCAGACAAACACGCACAGACACACACACACGCACAGACACATATATGCATGTAAACACTTGCACACATGGACTTGCAACAAATCTCTCTTCAGCCCTTCAGATTAATTCCTCCCTTTACACTAGACTGAGCAACTACAAAATCCATGAGTAGGATCACTCATACACCAAAGGGACATGGTCTTGGGACTAATTTCTATGCATCAGGACCATAGTACAAGAGTACATATTTTTTAAGTATAAAAAATATGTGTGTAGGGAAGAGACACTGACAAACAGTAATTGAGTCATTTAACACTGTCATCAAATGGAGTAAGTAGGCATTCAAAAAAAGACCCAAGATATGAGAGAACGTCATTCATGATCAGATTTATTGTGTTCAATAATGCTCAGGATCCATAAGGGACCTCCTAATTAGAGCATGACAAAATTCAATGGAGTGAAAGAGTGAAGAGTGCTGACTCAGTATTTTGTGCTTTATGAACATTTATCAAAGTTTTGTTCCCTCAGCAAAAAAAGTATAGGTAAAATATTCCCAGTCTTGGGATTTAATGTAGTGTGTTGGAAGTACTGACCTGGTTTTGAATGTGCAGTTCTGACTCTGCATTGGACAGCACTAGCGTGTGGTGGGGCTCTCCTCTCGTCTGCTTGCCTTCAGGGCCTGTACACAAGGCATCCATCTCACTCATTCATAAAGCCTGTGTGGTCTGATCATCAAAGCAAGGAAGATTCATCAACCCCTGAGAAGTGTTGCAGGGCCAAAATTTTTGCTTGATTTTCCCCTCAGCTGTTGCTCTGACCAAGGACACTAACGGGACTGCCAGCTCTGCAATTTTGACGCGATTTGTCATTTGGCTTCTCTGTGATGTTTTGACATTCACGGGAACATCACTTCCGGTAGAATGAAAGCTACAGTGGACTAGTAATAATCGTGTTTTCACATAGTAGTGTCTTTCATGTGTATCTGCATTTAATTAATTCAAAGACTGAAAGAGAGTAGTGTATTACTTTCATAATCAGAGACACATTGACCGTAATGAAGCAAGAATTCAGATGATCAATTTGTTTACATTTGCCAGACCAGTGCAGGAATGTACACGTGATCTTTCAGTGTTGCCGTTAGTTTTATTGCAATAGTTTAGATGCTGTACTTCTTATCGAGAAGTGTTCTTCAGACTGACAAATTAATATTTTAAGTTAATAAGCTTTCATTGGAGAGCAAACAGCGTAACCATTGTAAAATAGTGGCTCACCGAAAGTGATGTTCCCACTAATCACTATCTCCAGGACCTCTCGTGCAATTTGGTGGAGCTGGCAGTTCTGTTAGATAGTGTCTTTGCTCTGACTGACCTGTTGTGAAAATCTGTCATGAACTGTTGAACTTGAAGTGTCGAGCTAAAGTTGATGCTTGATGGAACAGTGTTATATTTTGGAGGCCTGAGCAACTACTGATTGAAGGGGAAATATGGCTGAAAGTTGAAGCCCTGTAACACTTCTAGGGTTGAAACAAACCTTGCCTTCAAAATAGAGAAACAACCTAAATGTGTGGCAAACTAGTTTCAATTCTCCCTCCACATCCATCTTTATGGATAACCACAAAAATGTTGCATATACATGACAAAGCTGGACCAAAATGACATTTGCACTGTCTCAGAGGTTGAATTTCAACGTTGTGTACAGGGTTTGATATTGCTTGCAGTGAAAAACCATAAACAAATGATTACAATACCTAGAGTCACACATTCAAATCCAGGCAAACGTTGCAAAAGCTGCCGAGGAGGCAGTGCATGAGTGGTTGCATGGCCTGTCTGAAAAAGTCTGATTTGTGTATTGACAGATGTAAACTGGTATGAATTGGTGGTCAATTCCAGTGAACTTAATTCTTAAGCACCTCTATTTCACATTATGTTTCTGAAATAATCATAACATGCCTTCTTGTTTACCGAAGACTGGATGAACCTAGCAGAGAGTGCAATATTTAGGTGCACAGTCTGGATTCTTATGTTTTTCTGAATCTCATATCTCATACCCACAGAATCCTTCAGTATTCCTTATTCTCTAACTCCATCACCACAGCACTGAAGGCTTTGCAGAATGTTGCCAGCTCACCAGAAAGGACACTAGTATTACTGACCAAAAGAGGCAGTGCCAGAGAGAATGTAGACAAAGGCAGTCCAGCCTGCGGGAACTTCCTGCTCCGTCTTGGAGCCTACTTCCATGGTGAAGTCCAGATACATAGTGGGTGTCCGTGTGTACACAGGAGACTGAAAAGGACAAAGACTTTCTCACATCTTTCATTCTCAAAAGCTGAGAAAATATGTCATTCATAGTCATTACTCAAAATGGCACTCGATAAAATGTGCGTCCTTGAGCGACTGTCACTTTATATTCCTAAAGAAAACAAGGGTTAGGAAAATGTTCACAGAACTTGAAGTCAATTTTGTGTATCAAAGATCAATTTTCCCCTAATGTTGATACTGTGATAAAGAGATCACAAGTATACAGATTTTGCTGTGCACTCATGCCTAACATTTACTTCACACTATGTCTATCATGCTAGGGTGCTTGTCCCATGTATGGACACTTTCATTCACTTCCTACAACACATTTCACACAAGATCTTGTATACACTAAACTATGTGCATTGCACACAAACCATCCACTCCTCTATCCATTATGTTCCCCCCAGTTACTCCCTCTCTAGAATGGCACACAAACACCTACATGAGCATGCGCACATCTTCACAGACACACACACCTACACACGGGTGCATACTCCTACATGCACACACACACACCTACACATGCACATACAATACTACGTGGGTGCACACACATACACACATCTTCACAGGTACACACATTTACATACACACATAGAGACACACATACCCACGCATCATTCCTCAGCAAAGACACAAAGCAGCTGCCACTCACTTCAGTTCCCATTGACTTTCCAGCAATGACCTTGACCTTGACCCCATCTTTGGTGGCCTTTGGGATGTCCTTGTCCAGGAGCTCCTGGTAAGCAGGCTCCACCATCTTTTCCTTCTTGCTGAGGTTGATCCACAGCTGCAGGCCATGTGCCTCTTCCTCCCCTTGGGGCATCTCGCAGTGGACTATGCCTCGCCCAGCTGTCATCCACTGGACAATCAAAGACATGAGTTACATACTGTGAGCAAGGGAACAGATGGACAAACTTGATGACCTCTTCCTCCCCTTGGGGCATCTCGCAGTGGACTATGCCTCGCCCAGCTGTCATCCACTGGACAATCAAAGACACGAGTTACATACTGTGAGCAAGGGAACAGATGGACAAACTTGATGACCTCTTCCTCCCCTTGGGGCATCTCGCAGTGGACTATGCCTTGCCCAGCTGTCATCCACTGGACAATCAAAGACATGAGTTACATACTGTGAGCAAGGGAACAGATGGACAAACTTGATGACCTCTTCCTCCCCTTGGGGCATCTCGCAGTGGACTATGCCTCGCCCAGCCTTCATCCACTGGACAATCAAAGAAGTATGTTGTTATATACTGTGAGCAAGAAAACAGATGGACAACCTACTGATAAAGTGGCAGTTCTCACACAGTCAATCATTGTCATGATACAATTGTTGCTTCACTCATGAAACCAGGACACGAGTTTCTGCATTTCATATTATTTCATATGTTGCATTGCATCTTGAGTATCTGCACACAAGATCTGTTAATGGAACTAATGATAAGCAATACTGTTGCTGTTTCTTCCTAAGCATAATCTGATTCAATCAACATAGAAAACATGCTCTATTGAACTGGACAGAGGTCAGTTCAGATAATAAATTGTATCTTTTGATTTCATTTATGCATAGATATGCAAAGCACCTTGTCAATAATGACAAAGGTGCTTCACCATCCATATATGTAGATGATGACCATGGAGGAGAATCTGCTAATTTTTCCCCTTCCCTTCTTTACAGATAAGCAGTTTTGTAAGCAGGGAAAATGCCACGAGAGATAGGGACTGGTTTAAGTCTAGCTTACCTGAAGATCTCCAGGGTTTATAATGCCATTGTGGCCACAAAAATCCTCATGCCGCACTGCTCCTTTCATCATGTACGTCACCTGACCAACAGAACAGTTGACGATAGCAGGCATCAGGGCATATCAACTTCATTCAATGTAGAATATCAAGCAATATCTGGTTTTTCTTGTCTGAACTTTATTCAGCACAACTGCCGTGATATAATCATTTCTAGCACAATATTTTTTTTAAAAATAATCCTCCATCACATTGTATGGAATAATCAAGGTGATAAAGGAATTCAGAAAATAAAGAGCATCTAGGTTGATTAGTAAACAGGGACTGATGATCATAACAACTTTCATACCAATGATTTTTTTAAGGAATACTGATCTTCCACATAATGGACATCTGAAACCTTGATTTAAACAAGAAGGGCAAAGCCCATACGACTCACATGCTTGACCTTGACCTTTATATGACCTTGACCTTCAGGTGACCTTCAAGGTCAAGGTCAAACAACTAAACCTACCAATGACATCATACACAAAGAAATGCTTTACACATTTTTCCTACCAAAATACATGTGACCTTGACCCAAGGTCAAGGTCATCCAAGGTCATGCAACACAAAGCTGTTAATTCAAGACATAGAAAGCACAATGGTGCTTATTGGCACTTTCTACCATGAGATATAGTCACTTTTAGTGGTTCACTACCCCATTTTAGTCACATTTCATAAGGGTCAAAGTGACCTTGACCTTGATGATATGTGAACAAATGTGTCTCATGATAAAGTATAACATGTGCCCCACATAATTAATAAGTTTGAAACAGTTATCTTCCATAGTTCAGGGTCATTGTTACTTCAAAATATGTATACAATCCAACTTTGAAGAGCTCCTGTGACCTTGACCTTGAAGCAAGGTCAACCAAACTTGTATCTATGGATAGGGCTTGCTTTGACCTATATACCACTTGTAGCTAAGGTCGCCATTCTCAATAACGTGGGAGAAAATTGGGAAAATGTGAAAAATGACTGTTTTTGACACCACATTTATGGCTCCTGTGACCTTGACCCTGAAGCAAGGTCAAGTCACTATGTATGTTTTTTGAGGCCTTGTCATCATACACCATCATGCCACATTCGGTGTTGATAGACTTAATAGTTTCCGAGAAAAATCCAACGTTTAAGTTTTTTACGCCCGGACGGACGCCCGGACGGACGGACGGACGGACGAAACGGCTCAGTACATAGACTCACTTTTGCTTCGCATGTGAGTCAAAAAAATAAATCATTATCATCATCATTGTCGTCGTCGTCGTCATTATTATTATTATTGTTATTATTATTGTTATATTGTTGTTGTTATTATTATTATTATTATTATTATTATAGTATTATCATCATCATCATCATCTTTATCATGATGATGTTGTTACAACTTCACATAAGGAGTTAAGCAGCTTTAATCCCAAGAAAAACAAGAGGACCCTCCTCTTGTTTTTCAAGAATCAGAGTCTGACACTGGCCCGTCACCTCTTAATCCCAAGACGTTCCAATATATAGGGGACTTACATGTCTGTGGGGGGGGAAAAGGGGGAGACAACTCCTTTGACCTGACCATATACCTTTGACACCATTAGACATGGCTCCTTTCTGCGTTAGTGGAAGAACAATTAATGTATTGGCTGATTCCTGGAAGTTGCATTGGAAAATGTAGAGTACCTTAGAAAGAAACAAAATGCTGAAAGGGGCTTAATATCATGATGAAGGAAGTGATCAGTCATGATCTTTAGAATGTATGATCATTAGAATGTATGACCTTTAGAATGTATGATCATTAGAATGTATGACCTTTAGAATGTATGAGGCATTGAAGAAATTATCATTATTATATCATCTATATTTATTATCTAAGAAAAAAAAACTAAAATACGAATTTTAAAAATTCAACAACATAATGCTCACAATGAAATGTTCAAAATCAAAATCGACTATCGTTTGTTGTGTTGTTGTTTTTTCACTCCAATTTCTGTGATTGATCAGCTTCAAAGAATTTTTCTCTGCACAATGAGAACCCATATTCATAAAGAAAGATCAAACATCAGTTTGCTATTTGATCTTTCTTCCCATTTTTTTCACAAAATGGCAGCTCATTGCCATGACTTCATTAGATCAACTGTCCTCACCGTTTCAAATCCTCGGTGAGGGTGATCAGGAAAGCCTGCTGGGTAGGTCACCCTAAATTCATCCAGCATCAGAAATGGATCGAGATTCCTCAGCTAGAATACAAAGAAACACACAAATGGTACACCAACCAGTATGCAGATTCAAAAAGTTTGCCCCTGCTATGAATGCTGCATTTTCTGCTACTAGTCTATCTTAGTACCTCCTAAACAGAGAAAAAGGATATCGTTTTTTATGTGTATGTGCACGAGATCACCTTCATGATGTTTATCTTTGGTTTCTATCTGGGCATCATCTAGAGGACAGTTGTCTGCAGGAGCTATAAACAAGGACTGCTAATAAGGGTGGAGACCTATCACTCTATAGACACTTAAAGCAAGGCATTTTTATTAGTATTAGTATGGCCAGTTCCTAGAGATAGTACATGTTCAAAACCCTTTGGGAGATTGACTGAGAAAATGTCATGGACCAGACAAGGAATGAACTTATAATATCCTGGTATCTGCTTGGCCATTCCCTTCTTTCAAGACTTCCAAGTTCCACAAATAAACACAAGATTATGCAAATATGACTGCACAGCAGGACTTAAGAAATTTCATGATAAAGTCACATGCATTGGACTCTACAGTCTTACCCACAGTACACAGTCCAAGCCTCAGCCAGTGTTCAAAACAGGAATCACAGCCCAGCAATGTGATTGCCATGTCAAAGAGAGGTATCAATGCAAAGAAGACTTTGGAAGATTCATAAAGATCAAAGTATATATTAGATCCCTAAGACAAATATATGGTTTCAGTCTTTGAAGCCATTTCAGACATATGAAGGAATGCTCCAAGCATGCAGTAACCACCAATAGCTCAAGGTGGAACAACTGAGTCAAATTCATTCTCAATAGGGAAACAAAGAAAGAAAAAAGACTAGAACAGAAAACGTGTATAGGAGGATGTACACACCTCTGCTCTGCCAACACTTCGTCGAACTCTAGCGCCAACTCCTTCATCCTGCTCCACGCTGAGAACACTTTGGGTGACTGTCCGAGACATGGTGGTAGACGCACTAGTTCTTGCACACTGAGATACAAGGTTTCGTTCAGAGGTGCTCCGAAGGAGGGCTGAAGGAGTCCACAAGGAGATCTGTCTGCAAGCTCTCCCCTTTGTCAGTAAGATGGTGGAGACAGACAGCCACACTCCAAAAGCTGAGAGTTTCAGCTTGGATGTTTTTCTGCAGTTTCAATTGTCATTTATCTGGAAAATACAGAAGACAAACATATGTTACCATTAAATGGGTCAATTTATGACAGGAAAAATATTTTACTTGGCATTCCTGTAATGGATTAACTTCTACTTCTCATCTACTGTACAGGGTCTCAACATTCCTTGATTTGATCATCGATCATCTTTTGTGATACATGTCTCTGTAAGAATTAAGGTAACACGAGGAAAATAAAAGTTCATTTTAATCTGCATAGAAATCAACAGGAGGGGTATTCCGTGCAGAATTCTGCATGCCACGAATTCTCTCAGCTCATATTCTACTAACCTGGCTTAGGTCATCATTAACTGAGGTACAGGTTACAATACACGTGTTTCGGCCTTTCTTTTGTGATTTCGGCATCAGCAGAGATTTGGGCAAGCAGACAAAACGACTGCAATCACCTCTCTAGGACATCAACGTGCTAATGTACGATCTGCCTCAGCTTGATGGGCAACACACAGTAAAATCAACGATTGTGGTAAAATCAAACACTGCATGACTTGCAAGATACATATATATGTACAGCAAAACCTAATGCTCCGATCTACCACACACTGGCAGCTAGAGCGCTCCAGTATCAATCCGCTAATCCCATAACGATTGCCGTTCACGCCAAATTTATCCTGATTGGACTATACTGTTTGCACGAGACAAGTTTTTCATGGATATTATACGCTTGTCCAGATGATCCCAAATTGTAAGCATCAGCTCACCGTTGT
Source organism: Theodoxus fluviatilis (assembly GCA_034096865.1). Classification (NCBI taxonomy): domain Eukaryota; kingdom Metazoa; phylum Mollusca; class Gastropoda; order Cycloneritida; family Neritidae; genus Theodoxus; species Theodoxus fluviatilis. The sequence goes on along the minus strand of JAWQFJ010023943.1, from coordinate 4,778 downwards.
CGATAATCGCATAAGTTGTCGATAATCGCATAAGTTGTCGATAATCGCATAAGTTGTCGCCAATTAATGCAAACCACACCACGGCCCTCGATGAACTGAAATGCTCACTCCCCTAAACGCATGAACTAAATACTTGCGTGGCACAGTACGTGACGGTGCGACTGCGATCCACGCTAAAGCCTAAATGCAAAACAATGACACAGCAAACTCACGAATCGTCAACCGCGACAGGTGAGAATCATGAGCACTTGGTTGTTGGTCAAGTATTTATACGAGCGCTCCAAGAACATGCAGAGGAAATTCGAGTTTACATTGCTCAACCGATTTTCAGAAAACCTAAACATTGATAAACCAAAAAGCACCATGCATGAATGAATATATAACAACAAACTCGATCGTTAGTTACTCTGTGCATTGTTAAGGTTGTCTCCCTTCAATTGGTATTGCGGGTATTTTCCGGAGCCATGTGAGAGCTCGATCGTTTGTCAGATCACAGGATAATCACTTCATTGTTTGGCACAATTTCACCACGAGCCGTTCTTCTTGGAACCCTTTAGTCTCAAAGGTGCATGGTGCATTTTTTGTGGACCAACGAGTAAGAACGTGGTGAATAAGAATCCAATCCCGTCACTGTATCAGTGTATCAGGATCTTTGGTGTATGGTGGCCATGCACTTCGAAGACTTAGCTGAGGAAGAGACAGAACATGCAGGACAAATAGCTCAAATCACGTGCAGTATAGTGAGTATACACATTGAGTGACAGTTATTTACCACGCTTCAGTTCAACTCGGAGCTTAGCCAGCTAACCGTAGTGTTACTGTTACTAGCGTTAGTGTTGTCGCTAACCTTCCTAAACTAAAGAGGGAATCGTGTCTCAGTCACTCACTGTGACTGTCAACATTGTTACATTGGAAGAACGACACAGTTGCAGCTGTAGAACCCTCCATATATAATATTCCAACGCTCCCAATGACTTAATGAGCGTAGCTTGCTCATGGAGTTATCACGTGTAATTATCAGTTCGCATAAGAAAGAACTCCATACCTCGACTTCAAGAACAAAATTGGCTCTGCTTTGAGCTCTTCTATATATTTCACCTCTGATACAAAGTGAATCAAATGGGCCTGTGGCGCAATGGATAACGCGTCTGACTACGGATCAGAAGATTCCAGGTTCGAATCCTGGCAGGCTCGGATTTCTTTTGACAACTTTTCCCTCTTCCATTAACTTCATCTTCCACATTTCAACCATGGAAGACTGGAAATTTTGTGCACACACACACACACACACAGAGGAATGTACAATTTTTTTTTTTAAGTACTCATCCATAGTTATTTGCAATCTGAATATGCACATATGATTAAGTATTTAAGATGAAAGGAGTATTAATTTTGATACAGTACTACTTATATATCATAATAATTATTTTTCTGTTTGACTGGTAGACACGTGTGTGTGTGTGTGTGTGTGTGTCTTGGGCTGTGTATATATGGCGTTTCGCCGTTTGGCGACCAGTTGTTGCGCATGGGTTGGGCTCAGTCTTTCGAGGTGGTGTCTATGTTTGAACGCAGTGCGGTTGGATCTGAATGGTCTAAACATGTCCTGCCAGGGGCCGCCCCTGGCTGAGCTACTCAGCAGGCCCCGGGGAACAGCAGCTAGGGGTTCCAGCTGGCGGATGCGGTCAAAGGTTGGAATAACCACCGACACCTACCTTTCTAATGGGCTTTCGGAGCTTGGTAGATGACGTGTTCACCCGCCAAATTGTGATTGGACAATGCTGCCGCAGAGATGACTTTTCCCCGCCTATTCTTGTTATCTTAACTGCGATTAGCCGGTTGAAACGGTGAGCGTTTTATGAAATCTCGGACACAAAGATTTTTGTCTTCGCTGCGAGTGATTACACAAACATTTCTAGAGGAAAGTACCATTTGATCCGGTATTAAGGTGAAAGAAAACGATGAAACCCGGCCATATTTCGTCCTGTTAATAATATGCAAGTAGGTCACGCTCTACGTTTTAGGATACTCTACGGTCTAGGATATGACCCTAGCTCTCACTTGATGAAGGACCGAAGTCCTCTTTCGTCACCATTTTTTCATCGCGCATGGTTCTGCGCATGCGTCAAAGCCGAAAGTGAGGCGTGTATCGCGCCTTGTTCAAAGGTGATGTGCCGCGAGACTTTAGATTTTGTGTTTTTCGGTCAATAAATGAACACATTGACCGAAAAACACAAAATCTAAAGTCTCGCGGCACATCACCTTTGAACAAGGCGCGATACACGCCTCACTTTCGGCTTTGACGCATGCGCAGAACCATGCGCGAGGAGTTACCATCGGCGATGTCACACTGGCTTCAATCTATTTCCTGCATGGCGTGGTGTGCGTTCGCTCGAGAAACGAAAGCAGTCGACGTTTCAGCGATTTGATTAGGAAAAAAACTGTTGTGGTGAAGGTACATACCAGGGAGATTGGGGGGTGGGGTGGGGTGGGGTGGGGGTGTTGTTGGGGGAGAGGGGGGGGGGGGGGGGTGGGGGGAACTGGGAAGGTGGAGAATGTCAGTAGGTCGGCCAGATTAAACAAAAAACCAAACTTTCTTTCACAGAAAATGCTTTTTTACAACTTTAATGGGGAATCCCCGGGTGCTCATAGTTTTATCTTTAAAATTTTCTTTTCTTATTATTTTTCTTTTCTTTTCATTTTGCGTGATCGAAAACAGTTCAGGGTATGCAGAAAAAAGGTCTGGTCGGGTTACCATGACTACAACCCTTTTTTTGGGAGGGGGGCGGGGGGGGGGGGGGGGGGGAGGGGGGGGGGTGCGGGGGAGTGGTGGTGGCTAAATTAAGGGTGTAGAACACGGATTCTCTCTCTCTCTCTCTCTCTCTCTCTCTCTCTCTCTCTCTCTCTCTCTCTCTCTCTCTCTCTCTCTCTCTCTCTTCTCTCTCTCTCTCTTCTCTCTCTCTCTCTCTCTCTCTCTCATCCATACGTGATTATCTATTCAGATGATTTCACTTCTGTCGCCTGTACATATGACATGTATTGCTTGATCTTCAAGACTCACTGAGCTGACAGTTGTCAAAGGCATCTACTAAAATATTTGTCATTGTTGATCGTATTCTTCATATACCTTACCAATTGTTGTACATGGATTAGCTACTGTGTATTTTGTGTCTTAATTATCAGTGTTTTCAGTTCTTTATGAGCAAGGACAATTTGTAAGATAGGCAGAAATGCCTAAAATTTCATCCTTGATAAATAAAGAATCAATCAATCAATCAAAAAATCTCTCTCTCTCTCTCTCTCTCTCTCTCTCTCTCTCTCTCTCTCTCTCTCTCTCTCTCTCTCTCTCTCTCTCTCTCTCTCTCTCTCTCTCTCTCTCTCTCTCTACTTGCAAAGCGATTGCATTTGTGGGTGAAGATGGAAAAGAAGATTTGTCCTGAACAGGCTGGGTTTCGAACACAACACTCAACCATCGACCATATCTTTACTCTGTATTCAATGATCTTGAAACACGTATTATGGAGACAGACGCGGAAAATTGTACGTCGCCTTTGTTGATTACAGAAAAGCGATTGATTCCGTTAACCGTAGTCAGCTCTGGGAAGTCCTTAAAGGTGCACATTTTCGTCCAAATTTTTGAGGATGTTAAAAGCCATGTATTCCAAAGTACAGGCTTGCGTTCGTTGGGAACAGGAGTTCTCCGGTTTTTTCGATTGTCCCTCTGGTGTAAAGCAAGGGGCAATTGAGAGTCCTCAAATTTTCTCTCTCTATATTAATGTAGTTGCTGATTATATACGTAGAAAAGGCAGACATGGGGTACAGATGGTACCGGGCATGATGGAAATGTTCCTGCTACGTTTTGCTGACGATGTTGTTCTCTCTTATTTGAAAAATAAAGAACCGTGGACAGCAACCGACAAAGTATTCTCTCGTGAGTACAGATGGCCCTGAAAAGGGCCGTTCGTAAGCGGACGTAGACCAAGGGGGGTAGAGCCTCCCGCCCAGGGATGTAGACCGCCTCTACACCCCTGGGCGGGAGGCTCTACCCCCCTTGGTCTACGTCCGCTTACGAACGGCCCTTTTCAGGGCCATCTGTACTCACGAGAGAATACTTTGTCGGTTGCTGTCCACGGTTCTTTATTTTTTTAACAGTATTTTGACCGACCCCGGCACCTCAGTCTGTTCTCTCTTATTTTACTTCACCCACTGGTCTCCAAAATCAGATTGATAGTCTTTGGCATGTGTCAGAACGATTAGACTTGAAGGTCAATACTGACAAGACGAAAATCATGGTGTTTAGAAAAGGAGGACATCTTGCTTCAGGGGGAAAATGGTTTCTTGACGGGTCTAGATTGGAGGTAGTTAATCAATATAAATATTTAGGATTCATGTTTACAGCAAGGCTATCCCTCTCTGCTACCATTAATGACCTGGCCATTAGAGGAAAACAAATAGGAGTGCAGGTATTAAGGGTACTATGGAGACTGCGTTGCATGAAAACAAAAGTGTTCACTATTATGTTTGATACGCAAGTACAAGCATCTCTCCTTTATGGAGCAGAAATATGGGGTCTCCAAAAACACTCGAGAGTGGAAGGAACTCACACTTTTGTATGTAAAAGTTTCAAGGGGTTAGATTCAAGGACCCCAAAGGGGCGGGCACGATGGGTTTATGGAGATACCTAGGACGCTTTCCGACGTGTCAGTAACCAGGCAGTGGCATTAGGACATGGGGGATTAAGTACTGGACTCGGAAAGGAGTACTATATCCAGAAGGGATGC
>JAWQFJ010023942.1:27500-30500 GCA_034096865.1 Theodoxus fluviatilis | reverse complement strand
AGTAGTAATAGCAGCAGCAGCAGTGGTAGCAGTAGCAGTAGCAGCAGTAGCAGTAGCAGCAGCAGCAGTAGCAGTAGCAGCAGCAGCAGTGGTAGCAGTAGCAGTAGCAGCAGCAGCAGTGGTGGCAGTAGCAGTAGCAGTAGCAGCAGTAGCAGTAGCAGCAGCAGCAGTAGCAGTAGCAGCGGCAGCAGCAGTAGCAGTAGCAGCAGCAGTAGTAATAGCAGTAGCAGCAGCAGCAGTAGCATAAGCAGTAACATCAGTAGCAGTAGCAGCATCAGTAGCAATATCAGCAGCAGCAGCAGCAGTAGCAGTAGCAGCAGCAGTAGCAGCAGTAGCAGCAGTAGCAGTAGCAGTAGTAGCAGCAGCAGCAGTAGCAGTAGCAGTAGCAGTAGCAGTAGCAGCAGTAGCAGTAGCAGTAGCAGCAGCAGTAGTAGTAGCAGCAGCAGCAGTAGCAATAGCAGCAGCAGTAGTAATAGCAGCAGCAGTAGCAGCAGCAGCAGTAATAGCAGCAGCAGTAGTAGCAGTAGCAGCAGCAGTAGTAATAGCAGCAGCAGTAGCAGCAGCAGTAGTAATAGCAGCAGCAGTAGCAGCAGCAGCAGTAGCAGCAGCAGCAGCAGTAGTAATAGCAGCAGCAGTAGCAGCAGCAGTAGCAATAGCAGCAGTAGTAGTAATAGCAGCAGCAGTAGCAATAGCAGCAGCAGTAGTAATAGCAGCAGCAGCAGCAGTAGTTATAGCAGCAGCAGCAGCAAAAGCAGAAGCAGCCGAACCAGTACCAGCAGCAATAACAAGAGCAACGGTTACGTACTTTAGTGCTTTGTCGTTCAAATATGAATGGAATGTTCTGCGATTTTATGTCTGTAATGGTTTAAGCATGACTTTTTCTAATATGAGATTTACCCCTTTTTGTTGTATTCAGCCATCATCTGTGCACACTGATTAAAATACCATTGATAGTTTAAAAAGTATTCGAAGTTTTTGCGGGAGTATTTTAAAAGGGATTGTTTTGAATGGATTCTCTTAACGGTTGTATTCATTCCATGGGTCACTACTTACCGTTTACACATTCTACCTATGTTATTGCAGTTGTTGTTGGTCATTTCCCCCACTGCCTCTCCTCCTCCTTCGCCCCGCCTACATGCACGCAACCCCGCACGCACGCACACACGCACGCACGCATGTAGGCACTCATACACACACATACACGATTACTCTTCCCCCTTTCTTTGATCATCGTTTCTTTAATCATCATCTTCCGTGACCATAAACATTAGATTCTATAGAGTAGAAGGACTAATGGGATCGACCATCATTTTGACTTCACATGCCACACGCGCTCCGCTCTGTGTCAACAAAGATTATAGGTTACACAAAGATAGTTCATTAGCTCATTGTTGTGAGGATCGAGCCACGTTGCGCCCCAAGCGGCTAGAACTATTGGTGAATCAAGGAAAGTTAATCATACCTCTTAGGGACACGTAAAACTTCTTGTTTATCGACGGTTTCTGATGCGTTCCGATCATGTTTATGAATAAATTTACTGTGTATTGTGTAATAAAATGATTTGCTGCAATAATGGGGGTGTTTTGGCTTTGTTTTTTGTAGCAGGCGTTGTGAAATCCAACTCGACCCAGATCTACATGGTATGGTTTGAATGGGAACGATCTATTTTTCATTATTATCTAAGAATGCAAGCTTGTTTATCAACGTATACACCCCTGTGGAATATCTTTAGTAATGCAAAGCAATACATACCTGTCCAGAGGGTGATTTGCGGCCAGAAAATCATTCGATTAAGTGAATTCAGTTGCCTCTTCCGCAAAGATTTATACTTACAATCAAGCGTTGCCATGTGACCTGCATTTCGATTGTTAAAAAGTAGGACCTTTCAATACCTTTTGATGCATTCAACATACAGCTTTGATAAATTAATGCTGTTCATGGCTTACATTTTCTTCGGATGGGTTTCTAGTATCCCCAAATATAGCTTTTTCTGCGCGAACTAGAGAGAGCTGCCGTCATTGAATTGTCCAAAGCATAGACATAAACGCCATATCTACACGAAAGCAGTCCTCTGATTGGTTCCCTGAATAGAATCCTCCAATCAGCAGGCAGCTTTCTTCACCGTCTTGTCACTAAGCGGTGTGAGTACACTTTCCTTGATTCACTCCTACTCTCGCCGCTAGGTGCAGCGTCTTGTAACTTTATAGAGCAAAAGCTCGGCATGAGCTATCTTTGTGTAACCTATAATCTTTGGTGTCAAGCAGTATGCTAGATACCTTTGGATTGAAGGCCGCCAGAAAATTCCAGTTCATGACAGCATTTCATGACCACAGAGCATTCAGGATACACAACAGTGGCATATGGGTATCCCTGGGAATGAGAGAGCAGATATGGCTGCCAAGGCTGCTCTCTCCCATCCCCCATCCCCAGGCAGGATCCGGAGGGCGACCTGCCCCGAGTTGCACACACTTACAATCGCTTACAATCGCTGAGTGTGTGCAACTCGGGGCTGGACAGCGCTTGCGCCGTGAAACGGCTTGTTCAGGAGGCGCAGCGCTGCAAAGTGCCGAATCACATGCAGCGCTACGCGTCCTGAACAAGCCGTTTCACGGCGCAAGCGCTGTCCAGCGCTTACAATCGCTGAGTCTGTGCAACTCGGGGTAGGTGCCCCTTATTGCTAAATATTATTTGGAATTTGTGTCAGGCCGACTGGAACGGCAGGGCACACGATAAACTTCATGAATGTACTTCTCTGTGGGGTGAACGACTGACCCCCATATCACTGACCAGAAGAGAAAAAGTTGTGCTCTGCCGTTCCCGGATCGGCCATTCCGTCCTGACGCATTCCAAATTGTTGCGGTCGGAGCCTCCACCAGAATGCCGTGCTTGCCAGTGCAGGCTCAGCATGCGGCACGTTATGATGGAGTGTCCCCGACATACTCATATACGGAGTGGTTTAAATAGTCTATCAGAAATCTATAATGATCCTTTGCTGTGATG
>JAWQFJ010023942.1:0-25000 GCA_034096865.1 Theodoxus fluviatilis | reverse complement strand
AATGGAGACCTTCTTCCATGACACTATGACTCTTGTCTGTGAGCTGGCCACTGCCATCTTTTAGATCTGCTGCGTGAGCGAGCCACTCAGTGCGTGCGCCTTCCTGGACACGCCAGACGGGAGCTGCAGAGGACAAGGCAGCCTACTTTATCTCCTGTGCATCAAAGCAGCAGGACTGCATCAGCTTCCATATCATTCTCTGCAGAAGCAATTTCACAGAGATTGAGTTAAGTAGGACTTTCTTTCGCCTTAAATAGAATCGGTTAGGCTTTTGGAGAGAATGCAATAAAGCGAAGTAGTCAACGACAGTTGAAAATGCCTTGAGTCCCGACTCAAAATTCCTCTTCATGTCAATTATTGATACTTTGGTCGCTGCAGTTTGCCCTCCCTCATCTCGCTGCCCCAGCAAGGTCAGCCTCGTTTGAACTGGCAACAGTTGATCGACAGAGACATGTAACGATTGCAAGGACTGGTTAGTTAACATAAACAGGTTTTGGCCAGACTTGACAAAACTTTTTTGGAAAGGATTTTGGATAGCGCAAATGTAAATGGCTGATTTTAGACATCAAGGGCGGACACTGCGTCAGACAAGTACTAAAGGAAAACGCAGAGGGGATTGGGTTTTCCTTGATCCAGCTCTACTGCATCCTTAGTCCCGCACACCGTCTTGTTGGCAGACATTGGACACGTCATGAGGTGCGACGAATGGATGGATGGATGGATGGATGGATGGATGGATGGACAAAGAGTAGGAGAGATGGATGGGTACATGATAGATGGAAAAATGGAGAGATGGATAAATGCATGGATGGATGGAGAGATGGAGAGAGTGATGAATACATGGATGGATGGAGAGATGGAGGGATGGATGAATACATGCCTGGACGAAGAGATGGATAAATGGAGAGAAGGACAGACAGATTACGCTTTACACACCAGCAGCCTTTCCTGGAGTGGTGAAGCCGTTACATGCACAAATCACTGATGTTGCTGAACAATAATCAAGTCATGATTCTACTGCCCTCGTCATTGTATTTGCATGAACCATGTACAGGGGTTATCACGGTCCCCTGTTACATCGCCGCTCTGCCCAGTTGTGGCTCCACGCCTGAACAGAGGAATGTTGTGGATTGGTTCGAGCTGTTGCCCACCCTAAATGTGCACCTCAGGCCAGGACATGGAAACAAGGTAGAATAGTTCGAGGTGCAATCCGCCCTGAAAGCGCTCTAACAGCTTGAGGAAGCCCGTTCAATGGACATGACGTTACACTGACAGGATTAAATGTCAGAAATTGCAGACTGAAAAAAGGAATAGGGAAAGCTGTCGTCGACATCATGGCTTCTGCGTCAAACTTTCTTTGACAAATTAGAAACCGATCTCTAGACATGTCACACGAACGCCAGTTGAGGAGACAGCTTGACAGCAAACATTGGATTGAATAAACTCCCTTCACAGAAAGAATTTCGAAACGACGCCGGTTCTTCTATTACTTAGGATCGATGCACGGGTTTATTTCCGCGTTGTATCCGTTCCTCTGTGGATCGTTTAAAAAGAAAGTCTCGCTACTAGCCATTCTGATAATGCATCAAACACTGATGCAGGAATCCATGCTGTCAGTGGTCCGGCGAAGACGGACAATGGACCACTTTGGCCTCAAGAAGGAGATCTCGACTCCGAAAGCTTGCCACGAGATAACAATCAAGGGAGAACGAACGTTCGCCGTCACGCCAAAACGAACGCTCGCTGTCAAGCCAAAACGAACGCTCGCCATAGCGCACGCTCGCCATGAAGGCAAGATGAACGTTCGCCATGAAGACAGGACGAACGCTCGCCAGGAAGACAGGACGAACGCTCGCCAGGAAGACAGGACGAACGCTCGCCATGAAGGCAAGATGAACGCTCGCTATGAAGACAGGACGAACGCTCGCCATGAAGACAGGACGAACGCTCGCCATGAAGGCAAGATGAACGCTCGCCATGAAGACAGGACGAACGCTCGCCATGAAGACAGGACGAACGCTCGCCATGAAGACAGGACGAACGCTCGCCATGAAGACAGGACGAACGCTCGCCATGAAGACAGGACGAACGCTCGCCATGAAGACAGGACGAACGCTCGCCATGAAGACAGGATGAACGCTCGCCATGAAGGCAAGATGAACGCTCGCCATGAAGACAGGACGAACGCTCGCCATGAAGACAGGACGAACGCTCGCCATGAAGACAGGACGAACGCTCGCCATGAAGACAGGACGAACGCTCGCCATGAATACAGGACGAACGCTCGCCATGAAGACAGGACGAACGCTCGCCATGAAGGCAAGATGAACGCTCGCCATGAAGACAGGACGAACGCTCGCCATGAAGACAGGACGAACGCTCGCCATGAAGGCAAGATGAACTCTCGCCATGAAGACAGGACGAACGCTCGCCATGAAGACAGGACGAACGCTCGCCATGAAGACAGGACGAACGCTCGCCATGAAGACAGGACGAACGCTCGCCATGAAGACAGGACGAACGCTTGCCATGAAGACAGGACGAACGCTCGCCATGAAGACAGGACGAACGCTCGCCATGAAGACAGGACGAACGCTCGCCATGAAGACAGGACGAACGCTCGCCATGAATACAGGACGAACGCTCGCCATGAAGACAGGACGAACGCTCGCCATGAAGACAGGACGAACGCTCGCCATGAAGACAGGACGAACGCTCGCCATGAAGACAGGACGAACGCTCGCCATGAAGACAGGACGAACGCTCGCCATGAAGGCAAGATGAACACTCGCCATGAAGACAGGACGAACGCTCGCCATGAAGACAGGACGAACGCTTGCCATGAAGACAGGACGAACGCTCGCCAGGAAGACAGGACGAACGCTTGCCATGAAGACAGGACGAACGCTCGCCATGAAGACAGGACGAACGCTTGCCATGAAGACAGGACGAACGCTCGCCATGAAGACAGGACAAACGCTCGCCATGAAGACAGGACGAACGCTCGCCATGAAGACAGGACGAACGCTCGCCATGAAGACAGGACGAACGCTCGCCATGAAGACAGGACGAACGCTCGCCATGAAGACAGGACGAACGCTCGCCATGAAGACAGGACGAACGCTCGCCATGAAGACAGGACGAACGCTCGCCATGAAGACAGGACGAACGCTCGCCATGAAGACAGGACGAACGCTTGCCATGAAGACAGGACGAACGCTTGCCATGAAGACAGGACGAACGCTCGCCATGAAGACAGGACGAACGCTCGCCATGAAGACAGGACGAACGCTCGCCATGAAGACAGGACGAACACTTGCCATGAAGACAGGACGAACGCTCGCCATGAAGACAGGACGAACACTTGCCATGAAGACAGGACGAACGCTCGCCATGAAGACAGGACGAACGCTCGCCAGGAAGACAGGACGAACGCTCGCCATGAAGACAGGACGAACGCTCGCCATGAAGACAGGACGAACACTCAGTCCACAGGACGACTCTTCTCGAGGCACCACAACCCTTTAAGGAAGAACACACTCGTCGGACTAGATGTCACCCACTGTCCCTCCTTTGACCTGGTTTGGTCAGTCTCACCCACCCCAACCGTGACAGATGGGGGCTCGTTCGGGAGTCCTTCCACGAAATCAGTCACTAATCTTGTGTTGTCTTGTGTGACTTGTAATTGTAAATTTAAATCGGTGTAAATTTTTTGAACTCTAGTTTATGTTACGCTTAAAGTTTCTATGGTACTTTGCGGCGCTTGTCACTGGCTCTTTTTGGTTTGGAATTGTCAGCAAGGAGGTCTGTGCTGTTCAGATTTCGAGGCTGGGTCAGTCTGTTTTTTTTTCTTGCCCTGTGTTGGGCGGTGCTGTTCACGGGGTTTCGTGACAGTGTTGGGTATTGCCGGGGCAGACTGGTGTCTCCTGGTTTTGGAGAAATGGTCTGGGCATACGTGTTTTGACTATGGGGGACAATAATAATAAAAACCGCTGGCGCTGAACCTCCAGGTTTTGGCATATTAAAAAAAAATGTAAAAAAAGATCAGGTTCGACCCCGCAATCTCTCGAGAAAAGAGGGGGAAAACACACACACACACATAAAAACACAAAAACCCAGGTCGGGTTCGAACCCACAACCTCTCGAAAAAAGAGAAGAAAAAAAAGTTTCAGCGCAGAATCAAACCTGGTCATGCATGACCAAGAGACGAACGCTCTACCAGCTGAGCCATTAGAGAATTGCTATGATGGAGTGTTTGTAAAGCATGTAAATCCATTTCTAAGGTATTGGCCCAGGAACAATCGACCATATATTTAAAACATGATGGATAGGTTCAGGAAAGCTCCTATTATGACATGTTTTGTTTTCCTTTGGCATGTCATAGACGCTGAATTAACACTCACACAGTCACACAGAGGAGGAAGTGTATTATACTTTATAGATGTTCACACCAGACATGTGCATGTGTGGTACTGCTACCGAGTACCGTCGTTCTACAAGCAACGAGTCAATCCTGATAACACGATGCATAACTGGTAGGTTTTTAGGCTAGATTTGCTTTGAAAAGTTGCAGAAAATCTTATGGTGGTTACAATCTGAAGGTATAACAAGTTTTGACAAGGAAAAAATCAAGCAACTATAACCATTCTGACCGTTGTCAGCCATGTTTGCAGAAGCTCCTAATCTTGCTGGAAACAAGATTTCATACTCTTGTCGTGGAACCAAACGACGAAAAGATTGACCTGATTTTTCAATACAAACACTGTATTCATTTTGTTGTTTAGACTGCAAGTGTAACTTTTCTGACTTGCGTTCCACTCAACACATTTTTGACCTAGTGGACATGTACTCGATTAATTGACTCGATTAAATTGAACTGATGTATTTGATATACATTTGTATTAATCCTGAAAAATTAGGAAATCATACTTCATTCATTCGAGCATTAGTCTTGACAGCATTCAGCGGACGAAGTAAACATCAATCTACTTCAACCATAACGTAAGTGCGAGTTGCAGACGAAACTATCACCGTCACATGACACGGTGACGCCGAATGTCAAATCACTGCTATTTTACGGTCGAAATAATCGGAGAAAGTCTGAATAATCTGAGAAAGAAAATCGAATTGGTTTATTATGTGTATGAATACGAGTTTTTTTAATCGACTTCGGTCAATTTCGCGCTGCCTTGCAGTGATGATTTGAATACGAAGCAGTCGTCTGCAAGGCGAAAATGATCTCGAAGCCAGCGAAGCCGAAGTTTCGACCATGAATGGAAAAAATCGTATTACGACCGTCAACCACTTTCTCTTCAAACCTCGATTCTGAAAATTTGATACATTCAATCGGACCTAACTTTCAGTTAGTGTGCAAAATCTCAAGGAAATCCGTCCAGTAGTTTTTGAGATATAAGCCGTGGAGTCGGGACAGGCAGACAGACAGACAGACAGACACACACACACACACACACACACACACACACACACACACACACACACACACACACACACACAGACAGATAAAGTCTGTAGGACCTCCAGTAAACCATGAGGGATAATTCTTTCTCCTTTACCAGTGTTCTCAAATTCAGTGTTCGTCATTAAACAGCTTCAAAAAAAGAATTGACACGATGTTCAAAGACTACATGTACTGTGATGATGTTGGCCACCCGCTGCTGTTGCCACGTATACCACTCTCTGCCACTCATAAGCCACCGGAAGAAAAGTATAGAGAATAGGCACGATCTTTTAAGATCGTTAGAACTAGGGTAGTAAAAAGTGAGAGTAGCCATAAGTACTGATCAAAAGATCAGATAAAGGCCTCGCGGCCTAAGACATCTGAGGACATACTAGGCCTGGTAAAAGACCAGCTAGTATCCATAAGAACAATAAAAATACAGCCAGAGAACTACCAGAATCCGCGATAGGCCCTGGACGCCTAAGCAAGCCGAAGAATTCTATTCTATTCTATTCTATTGACCCTCCTTCAAAAAATCTCCTCGCAAATGACGTCACGTTATACGACGTCAAATGATCACGTCACAAATTTTGCAAAATGGAGTCTGTTGAATCGTTTTCAATGAAACACCAAAATGTAAAAAAGTCACTTTCTTTTCAAACCTCGATTCTGAAAATTTGATAATATTGAATGGGACCTAACTTCCAGTCAGTGTGCAAAATCTCAAGGAAATCCGTCCAGTAGTTTTTGAGATATAGGCCGTGGAGACGGGACAGACACACAGACACAGACAGATAAAGTCTGTAGGACCTCCAGTAAACCTGGAGGGATAAAAACCGCTGGCGCTGAACCTCCAGGTTTTGGCATATTTAAAAAAAATGTAAAAAAAGATCGGGTTCGACCCCGCAATCTCTCGAGAAAAGAGGGGGAAAACACACACACACACATAAAAACACAAAAACCCAGGTCGGGTTCGAACCCACAACCTCTCGAAAAAAGAGAAGAAAAAAAAGTTTCAGCGCAGAATCAAACCTGGTCATGCATGACCAAGAGACGAACGCTCTACCAGCTGAGCCATTAGAGAATTGCTATGATGGAGTGTTTGTAAAGCATGTAAATCCATTTCTAAGGTATTGGCCCAGGAACAATCGACCATATATTTAAAACATGATGGATAGGTTCAGGAAAGCTCCTATTATGACATGTTTTGTTTTCCTTTGGCATGTCATAGACGCTGAATTAACACTCACACAGTCACACAGAGGAGGAAGTGTATTATACTTTATAGATGTTCACACCAGACATGTGCATGTGTGGTACTGCTACCGAGTACCGTCGTTCTACAAGCAACGAGTCAATCCTGATAACACGATGCATAACTGGTAGGTTTTTAGGCTAGATTTGCTTTGAAAAGTTGCAGAAAATCTTATGGTGGTTACAATCTGAAGGTATAACAAGTTTTGACAAGGAAAAAATCAAGCAACTATAACCATTCTGACCGTTGTCAGCCATGTTTGCAGAAGCTCCTAATCTCGCTGGAAACAAGATTTCATACTCTTGTCGTGGAACCAAACGACGAAAAGATTGACCTGATTTTTCAATACAAACACTGTATTCATTTTGTTGTTTAGACTGCAAGTGTAACTTTTCTGACTTGCGTTCCACTCAACACATTTTTGACCTAGTGGACATGTACTCGATTAATTGACTCGATTAAATTGAACTGATGTATTTGATATACATTTGTATTAATCCTGAAAAATTAGGAAATCATACTTCATTCATTCGAGCATTAGTCTTGACAGCATTCAGCGGACGAAGTAAACATCAATCTACTTCAACCATAACGTAAGTGCGAGTTGCAGACGAAACTATCACCGTCACATGACACGGTGACGCCGAATGTCAAATCACTGCTATCTTACGGTCGAAATAATCGGAGAAAGTCTGAATAATCTGAGAAAGAAAATCGAATTGGTTTATTATGTGTATGAATACATTGCATTGCAAAATTGGAAATGCGGGTCAATGCACCTTCACGCTAAAGCACCTGTCAATGGATTTCGTTGCGATATAACAACAATGTATTCCGCGCGTCAGCTATAAATAGACGTGCGCAAACTTGGAAGATCGGCGTGTAGATGACCTGCATTTTCATTTGTAAAAGATAAGCGCTTTAACGACCTATTGATGCAATCAACATACAGATTTAATAAATTAATGCTGTTCATGGCTTACATTTTCTTTGGATGGGTTTCTAGTGTCCCAATATACAGCTTTTTCTGTTCGAACTGTAGACAGCGTGTGTGTGTTTAGCTATACGTCTCCGTTTAGCGCGATGTGCATACCAAATCCAGTTAGGGCTTATACGTGGTTAGGGCCCGTACAGCTAAACACACACACGCTGTCTACGGTTTGCACAGAAAAAGCTGTATAGCCTAATTATTGGGACACTAGAAACCCCATCCAAAGAAAATGTAAGCCATGAACAGCATTAATTTATCAAAGCTGTATGTTGAATGCATCAGTAGGTCGGAAAAGCTGGTACATGTTACAATTCGCAATGCAGGTCGACACGGCGAAGAATCCGTGGCGACGGCTCCACTGCTTACATTGCGTGTTCGCACAGAAATCGCTGTATTTGGGGGATACTAAAACCCCATCCAAAGAAAATGTAAGCCATGAACAGCATTAATTTATCAAAGCTGTATGTTGAACGCATCAATAGCTCGTGAAAGCTCCCACGATTTAAAATTGCAAATGCAGGTCGACGCGATATAGATATCTTATCCCTCCAGGTTTACTGGAGGTCCTACAGACTTTATTAGTCTGTCTGTGTGTGTGTCTGTCTGTCTGTCCCGTCTCCACGGCCTATATCTCAAAAACTACTGGACGGATTTCCTTGAGATTTTGCACACTGACTGGAAGTTAGGTCCCATTCAATATTATCAAATTTTCAGAATCGAGGTTTTAAAAGAAAGTGACTTTTTTACATTTTGGTGTTTCAATGAAAACAATTCAACAGACTCCATTTTGCAAAATCTGTGACGTCATCATTTGACGTCGTATAACGTGACGTCATTTGCGAGTAGAATTTTCAGGATAATGGATTTCGTACACTCCGAAGCACCTCCCTCCATAGTCAATAGATGTGAGAGCCTAATCGAGTCAAACTCTTTTCCTACGTTCACAAAACAGCATTTGGCTTCTTTGTATTATGAACGTCTACCAGCAGACGCAAAAAAGCGATACTACGCTGTGTTGGCGTCAAATTCATTCCATTTGTGAAACCGGTAAAGTATATGTACCATCTAGATCGTTGCCTTCGCTGGTTAAAAGCCTGGAATGAGGGTGAAAAGGGCACGATTCTAACGCACTTTAGCCAGGCACTCTCCAGCCATGAAAATAGACGCCGACACGTGACCCAGATTCTCGCACTCAGCTGCGTGATTCGGGTGTAATACTGCCAATAAACATCGTTAAGCTTAAGATTACACCCGAATCACACGGACCGTTAAGGTGCATGGAGTACAGTACCGGTCAAAAGTCACAACGACCACCGACACCGACCATTTCAGCCTTCTTCATGATGCGTTAGAATCGTGCCGTTGTCGTGGTGGAATCGCCTAGCGAACTAACTGAATGTCGACACAATCACTCGGCACTGTTGCACATTTGCAGTCAACGTAAGATCTCGTACGACGATTTGATTCAAGGCCTAGTGCTAATTGTTTTGATGGTCTGGTCTCAGTGTCACAAAAATATGATGATTTAATCAATCCCTGTCCCGGAAATGTTGGGGACAACGACCATTAATTTTCAGCGTAATGACATCGAGTCAAACAGAGTTATCTATCCTACTTCAGCAAAACGCTTCGATGTTGAACCTCTACCAGCAGACGCCAAAATGCGATACTACGAGAAGAATATTGACGTTGATGGGTTAGATCCGTATGAAATACCAAACAGTTCATGCTATCATCCATTTTTCTACAATTTACAGTGCAAAATACGAACCACGGGGGTTTATGACAAGGTCGTTATAAATGCTTCATATACCCACAAGTTTTCAATGGCACAGTTGGTAGAGTATTGTGCTCTTGGTCATGCATGACCAGGTTCGATTCTGTGCTGAAACTTTTTTTTCTTCTCTTTTTTCGAGGGGTTGTGGGTTCGAACCCGACCTGGTTTTTTGTGTTTGTGTGTGTGTGCGTTTTTTCCTCCTCTTTTCTCGAGAGGTTGCGGGTTCGAACCCGATCTTTTTTTTCTCCAAAACCTGGAGGTTCAGCGCCAGCGGTTTTTATCATAGTTACAGATGATTTGTTTGAAGAATTTACTTATTTCTTTCCTAATTAGCATAATTACTCATCCTGAGGGTCTTCCGCTTCTAGATAGCTTGATAGCAGTATTAATATAGCAACAATACTCGGAGAACTTGTAACTACATCAAGTACTCCTTCTACCAGTACTCGCATAGCGTAAACCCAGCCACTGATCTCGAAGGCCATACGCAGTTAGCGCATGCTGCGAGCTGTGCTATTTTTAGCGCGCACTAATTCCATGCAGGGCTACTTCTCTCTATGTGTCGATAGAGGCGATCTGTTTTCAAAAGATCCGACAGAAGTAGTCCTTGAACTACATTCAAAATTATCCACAAAAGTTTCTGTTAAACAGATCACATCAAAGCATAGCTAATGAATTCGTCATCACCTAGCTTGCTCAGCAATCCTCCAACGTTCCAACTTATCACTTTTATCTCATTTTCTTTTGAGCAGCTCTGGGCCTGGCCGATTCCCTATTCAGTGGCAGGGGGAAAAACGGTCGGGCACGACGATCTTCTGCTCTGCTGATGCCTTCTCAGGATGTCTCGTCGACTCGGGTTGCCGTTAAGAGGTTCTCGGGTGGCAGCAGCATCCTTCGCTCTCTCCTGTCCCAGCCTGGCCGATCGAACCCAGTTCAGCACAGAAGACGGTACAACTTGTCTATCCATCCTGAGTGGGGTATTGGCAGCTCTGCTTACAGGGGACTTCGCCTGGTCACAGGAATTTCCTGCAAGACGTGCACTGGTCCTCGCTGGATGGTCAGGGTTGCATGAGCACGGAGTCTTGCTGTTAGGGTCTGTGTTCGCTGCGTTGTCTTCTGGCGAGGACAGCGAAACATGGTGATGGCCACTGGTGAGGACAGGTGTCCTTGATGCAGCCTCTACACCCTTACCTTCGTCGGCCTCCGCCGAGAAAACAGACGCACAGTCCACCGTCCGCAAGTCGAATGCGTCGTCCTCACCGTCCTCCTGGAAGTCTTCGAAAACGTCACTGTCCGAAGAATATTCTGCATGGTCTGGGACGACATACATAGCTTTCACTTGTAGCACTCTGCCATCCTCCGTCTCCTTCAGTCCATTCTGTGGAGCAGGTTCCTGATCTGCAAGCCTGGGAGATCCAGACAGGTGGTTTTCAAGGGATCCGTTTTGCTTGACTGCGACGTTGTCGTGCATTTTCGGGTTTTGCGCTGGTTGGTCTCTCGGGGGAGCTGGGAGGAATCGACCTTGAAAATCTGGTCTTTGTCTCTGTTGAGTGGTGACTGTCTTGTTCGTGTTTCGGGTTGCTGGATGCCACTCTCCTCCCACAACCACCTTGTCCCTTTTGACATAAACGCGCATGCCTCTCTGTCTGTACTCGCGGAACTCCTCGGCCTGTCTCCTGGTACAGTCTCCCGCTACTCGGACACCAAATCTCCTCAATTCCTCTCGGCCTCGCCTTAGCAGCAGCAGTTTGTGATCCGCCCAAGCCGACATTTTCACCAGCAGTGGTCTAGGGTTATTGTTCTGTCTGTTTCTGGAGCAAAGTCTGAAGGCTTGCCTAATGTCTCTTTCATTCCAATTCATGTCTGGCATGGCTGAATGGAAGAGCTGAAGAACAGTTGCCACACAGTTTTCTTATGGCCCGTTTGCTGCTTCTGCCTCCCCGAAGAGTTTTATATTCTCTCGTCGACTCAGACTTTCCAGCTTGTCCAAGTCTCTTTTCATTTCTGACAGCTTTACGTCCACTTCACCGGCGAGGTTGTGCAGCTTTGTCTCTACATCTTTGCTCTTTTCTTCCTGTTCATTTTTCCATCTAACCATGCTTTGTCTAAATCCTTCCCATCTTTGCTCTCCTTCCTTTATAGCCCTCAACGAAGCTACCTGCGCCACCACTCCATTCACACCCTGGGGGCAGCCGTTTCTTGGAACGGGAAGGAGACAGGAAACGTGTTTTCAGCAACGAGGAAGCAGTGGTGAGTGTGTGGTGAGCGGTGAGCTGCAGACACAGTATAGTGCGATAAGCCCTGGATGTGTAGCCGTGAGCGAGGTCATGCTGGCATTCTCCCCCGTGCCTGACTAGATTCAGCCTACAGGTTTCTGAGTGGTTGGCATCACGCCAACCAGAAATGGTATGGTTTTATATAACGACTCATCATCCGTAACTGGGTCTCAAACCACTTTGCACTTTACCTCCTGACCACTGGGCAGCTTGATCAATCCTCTCCTGCCACCTAACGACAAACACAGTGACAGGCATATAAGACGCACGATGTCAGGTACCGGCACCAGCTCCACTCTTGGAGAGTATTCCAACCTGATGCTGGCTCACAGCCACATACAAGGGTTAATAGCACTAAAGTGTGGGCTCACTGCTCACATAGGTACCTGGTTTTATTCCTGGATGGAAGCTTACAGGATTGATCAGACAGACAGACAGACAGACAGACAGACAGGCAGGCAGGCAGACAGACACAGACAGACAGACAGACAGACAGACAGACACACAGACAGACACACAGACAGAAACACAAGCAGACCGAGACTCATTCGTCTTAATTTGTCACATTGTTTTTATTTTGAGGGCCACTGGAAGATGAACTTTTATTGTACAAGTGTATACCCTCATCATAGAAAGTAATTGAATTGACTGAAATGGTCTTATGACCTGGGGGAAAATACATGAGTTTGAGTTCTAAACATAATGAGTCGCGAGATGAAGCCACTACCTTTTAAATCAACAACACACCACCAGCAGCGCCGCATCGGCAAGATGGAATCGAGTAATTTGTGTACATGCCTGTTGGAATTGTAAGGTTTACTGTCTGATCCAATTCTCTTCAATACGAAAAGCTTGTGCGCACACAGAGAATGGGCACGGCTGGCGAAGATCCAAGAGGAGATATTTGTCTTGTTGCAGCTGGCAGCCTCGTGCCGTGTTAGCCCGAACAGTTGACGGTCTGAAAACACGACAATGTGTTCCATCGAGCTTGCGTATGTGTGCGTGCGTGCATGTGTACGTACGTGTGTGTATGTGTGTGCGTGTGTGTGTGTGTGTTTTGTGTGTGTTTGCTCGCGCGTACGTATTGGCATGTGTGTATATGTGTGAGTGCGTGCATGCGTGTGTGTCTGTGTGTGTGTGTGTGTGTGTGTGTGTGTGTGTTCGTGCATGTGTGTGTGTGCGTGTGTGTGTGTTTGAAGGGAGGAGAGGTGATGTGTGTTTTCCGCCGGTTATGGACTTTTTACTAGTATTTTCATCGAAATGATTATGGGCACGCTAATGTAACACAATTTCTATGGCGCACTCCAATCTGAATTTATTGCGGAGTATGCGGTGCAGACTCGTTAAACAGGCGCTCTCGACTCCAATTGACCTGAATGCTATTAGCGGTGACAAAAGAAACGCTTAGGCCCTTTCGGTGCCTAGAGCGGTGCCTAGAGCGGTGCCTACTGCTTTACAGCCAAAATGGCCACCGTTGTTCCTGACTGGCATAAATGTTTCTTCATGATTCTCTTGCTTTCCGAGTCACAAACAGGGTAACTGCTCACGACCAGTTGCTCGTAGTGAAATAGAAAGCCAGGTTCAGTTCTTGGTAGAATTCATTACTTTTATCTGCCCAACTGTTAGTGCAGCTTTTTATCTGTGGCGCCGGAGAAGACTTGTACATATTTTAAAAAAAACACGAAAATGCACGGTCATATTCTATTTTAAACCCTCTTTACCCGCCTTCGTGCTATCGATTGTCTTCGTTTTATCACGACGGCAAAAACCATGCCCCGCGCAGAGTTCAAGTATAGATGCTTCTTGAGTTGCCCGTGCAGAGTGGCAACGAGCTCAATTTATGCACTAGTTTGCACTTGCCGCCACTTCCGCTGGCTGTCTTTCCCCGTCAGTTTGGCCGTGTGCCCACTTGCAAATAGCGGACTGTTATTCATGTACATGCTGCTGTCCTTGATTGCGGCTGTCTAGATTGCCACTGGCAGCATGGCAATCGCACCAATGGACGCCTGCCGGCCTTGAATTAGCCGGGAACCTCGTCCTCGCCGAGGCGCCCTCCAATGCCATTTCATCGATTCTTTGCACGAAGAAATGTGTTTACCCAGAATCCAAGGAAAAATTATATAAGCTAAGAGTCTTTGTATTTTGTGTACTGGATAGAAAATTTAATTAGTATGATAGTTGGGAATGTATCTCATTAATGTGTGTGCGCGTATGCGTTCATGCGTGTGTGTGTGTGTGTGTGCGCGCGCATGCATGTATACATGTTTGTGTGTGTGCGCGCGTGCACGTGCGTTTATGTGTGTAGGGATAAAAAGGATGTGTCCATAAGTTGCGCTCGATGACGGAAATACTTCTCTTAGCAACAATGGACGGTGATTTAAGCAGCAGAGAGATTGTTATAAATGCTCGGAATAATTGAAGAACTGCTTGTACTTCAGAGCGGGGCTTAAATCTTCTTGTGTTTCGAGGAAGATCACTGTTACTTTAAGAATCACCAAGTGCACAGGGGGTGGGGGGTGGGTGTGTGTGCTGAGGGATGATGGGTGTGTGTGAGAACCAATATCGCTATATTCGTTTTGCGTCTGATCTACAGCACATTTTGTCATGCGTTAAAGTGAGAGAACGAGCGCACACACGGACGCACGCATGCATGCTACGCTGTAGGTTTTCGTCCGTCAGCAGCACCGAAGACGAGACTCGTGCGCAGAACGAAGACGGAGCACGACGGCTTTCAAACCAGCAGCAGCTGCAATGCTCCATTTTCGCATACTTCATTTCTTGTCGAGGGTTAGCAAGCGTCTGACTTTTTCTACTTGCTGCTCTACAGGAGGTGCCAACAGCGACCAAATTTTTCCCAAGGCCGTATTGCACGAGGCGATTTCACGTGAACCACGCTGACGCCCTCTAGCCACGTGACCAAAATATATAATTCCCAGTCGCAGACCACTACTGACGCTCTTGCTCCACTACACCGAACAGCGATTGGCTGCCACTGTGACGCACGCTGGAGAGCGTCGGTGTGGCCCGTGTGGAATCGCCTGTGCAGTGCGGCCGTAGCTTGCTGCCACCATCATAGTTCGCTTCACAGGAAGTTTGGAGGAAGTTTCTGTGGTGCTTCTGCAGTCTTCCAGCCCTTCGACTTCCATTGACCATCTCGGGATTGGAAACTGTCTAGTATTGGAAACCTTTTGTCAACCCTTGTGAACCTGTGGTAAGCACATGTAGGTCCTTGCACAAACATGTGTGCACACACATACACACGCAAACACACGAGCGCACGCAAACAGACACGCAAACGCGCATTCGTGCACATGCACGCACGCATACACGCATGCACACATGTATACACACACACACACACAGAGTACAAACATAGACAAAGTGAGACGTATACAGGTACAGGGCCGGACCAAATGAGTTGTGGGGGGGGGTTCCTTTTTGGTTGGGGGGGACAAATCAGCGAAGTGGCGAAGCCACGAGCGCGCGCCTGCGAAGCAGGTGCGCAAACTAGGGGGGTCCGGGGGCATGCCCCCCCGGAAATTTGTTGAAAAATGGTTAAAATCTGTGCAATCTGGTGCATTCTGGGCCTTGTTTTGAGGGGTAAGAGCAGCATTGTTTTTGGAGACACAAAAAAAATATTAAAAAAAAACAAACTCAAACCAAGGTACATGCTTTTTCTAGGGGGGGGGGGGGGTTCCGGAACCCCTGGAACCCCCCCCTGGGTCCGGCCCTGCAGGTACGAAACAGCAG
This sequence comes from Theodoxus fluviatilis, assembly GCA_034096865.1. Lineage (NCBI taxonomy): Eukaryota > Metazoa > Mollusca > Gastropoda > Cycloneritida > Neritidae > Theodoxus > Theodoxus fluviatilis. Next base: position 9,493 of record JAWQFJ010023942.1, on the reverse strand, counting down.
GGTGACATCTAAAAGGCGGGTATAGACAAAACGAACAGAACCATACGGGCAGTAGCCGTTGCCAGCGGCTTAGTGACTTTAAATTCCTCCCCAGCCCCACGAAGAGCTTGGGAATCATAACAAAATTGCAAAGCATGCACAGGCGCGATGTCCTCTTAGCTGCTGTCTCCATGAATATCCTTTATAGACATTCTGACAAAAACTCCTCGCTTAACGGACTGACCGCACACAAAGAAAAACACACGAAAGCTCTGAGCATGCGAGGCAACTCTCCCAAGACGCCTATGTATTAAGCGCTGCTCTGTAGCTTGGAAGATGTGGTTTTCGCATCGTCCTCTACAGATCTGCACGCATCGATTTTGCTGTCGGTAGATCAAAGAGTCTGTCTCAAAGGTACTCTTGAAACAATCGTAGTTCTCGTCTATAGAAGGTCGTCGTTTTACAAGCACTGTTGTCTTGGAGGTTTTCATTTTTGCTCACAAAAATGAATCCGTGTTTTGAAGTGAGCAGTGGATTGATAAATGAAATGCACAAATACATGCATGGATTCAAAATGTGTGTGTGTGTGTGTGTGTGTGTGTGTGTGTGTGTGTGTGTGTGTGTGTGTGTGTGTGTGTGTGGAGAGAGAGAGAGAGAGAGAGAGAGAGACGGATGGACGAATGGACGGACGGACGGACGGACATATTGAATCGCATAGTGGTTGCAGTAAGCAATGTTTTCATAGGTCCATTATTTCGAAACTAAATAATCTATTCAGGCTCAAAGGGTTCACAAAATGGTTTCAAGTATATCTCCCTGCCAGGAGAGGTTTGTTTAGGTTTAGCAAAATTTACATGTACCTTGAACCTTGATCCTGCTGCAACGAAAATTTGGGGATACCATGATTTGAACAGTTGTAGCCATTAACTCGTCTGAAACGCGAGCCTCCTGGCAGCTCTTTGTGAATGCAGATTCGTAGCATCTCTTAACTTCTCAAAGGGTGATGTCTTGAATTCCAAATTCAAGTATGATGTGACGTGAATCAAAGTACATGTAGATAAAAAGTCACATCCCGTTTGAAATTTGTCTCTCTTGAAATCAGTCCGGAGATTACAAAGGAAAAAAGTATTCTTGATACAAATCATTTGACTGGAAGTAACATGTAATTGCAAGCTCTTGCGATGCCCTCAGATAATTCTGGCGTCCTGTGGAATGGAAGTGCAGCACTTGGCAAAAGTCGAGAAGAGTTCCTTTCAACGTCTATGGTCTTCCGCTTCCCTTACCAGGACTGCAGCCGAAAACTGATGCGAACGGACTTCACACAGGGGCGACACTTGACACCGTAAGATTCAGCAATTGTAAAATTAACTCCCCCTCAAGCACTCTCCTGCACTGAAGTACCTCGTAATTGCCAAGACTCGAGAGCTTTCCTGCACTGTCGCTACGTGTTGCCATGACGCGCCGAGACTCCACCCTAACGGCCTCTTCTTTGCATTATGACCCCTTAAGCCCTAACTTAATAGCCCGAATGTCAGTCGGGTGAACCGGCGTTCGGGGATCTCGCCGAACCTGCGTTCGTTCTCAATAGAGCGCGCCGAGACTGCTTGTCGTTCGGGTATGTTCGCATGGTTTCTGCGAAATGTGTGTCGAGGCCTAATTGATCAAACGAACTTGACGGAAGTGACGACTCATATTATTGTCATGGAGGTCACGGAAGAGAAACTGTGGCGTACTTAGTGAGGGTCTGTGCTCTCAGATTGCTGTCTAGTATCATATAAACCGATTTGTGTGAGCTATTATTTTCTATACAACATCTGATGCAAAGAGGATCATAGATGCATGTATATTCTTATTCTTATCTTTGATTCTGGTCGAAATCCTTCTGGTCAAAACTATAGCAGTTGTCGCCAATGCGAGTACTGTCATTCTTTTTGTAAAAGTATGATTTATAGAGGGCGAGAGGTCATATCAGAAAAGGCGTCGACAGACGTACCGTTTTTCAAGTCGATTTTGCTGCCGATCCGGTCTAGACCGTTGTGTAAAAATCGGGTTGATAGCCACACGCAACGATGCAGTTGAGCCGTGCCAACAGATGCTTCGACGTGTAGATGCGTCGACCTGCATTTCCATTTTTTAAATGTAGGAGCTTTCACGACCTATTGTTGCATTCAACATACAGCTTTGATAAATTAATGCTGTTCATGGCTTATATTTTCTTTGGATGGGTTTCTAGTATCCCCAATTACAGCGTTTTCTGTGCGAACCGTAGACATTTCCGCCATTTAATTGTGCAAATAGTCGCGAGAACGCCAACAAAAGCTCCTCCTCGTCAGAAGAGTTGGTTTCTCAGCCAATGAGAAGCCAGCTCCCAAAACACACGCTGCAAGCAAATTTTTGCCCGACACGTGCTCGCCGAACCAGAGCGAGCGTGGCTGTCGGGGTGTTCGGCGCGCACGTTCACGGGCAGTTAAGGGCGAACACAGTTCGGGCTGAACGATTTGGTCGGGCGAAAGCTGTTAAGGGCATTCGCCGATACCCCGTTCGGGCTATTAAGTTAGGCCTTTATAGGCTGGGGGTGAGAATAGACCCCCCGCGTCTCTCTACGTGTACGTCATTGTAAGAGACAACTTCCGGGAAACCCGAGACTTTAAGCCGCTGTTATTTTTCTCAGCTGCAGCCGTTTAAAATCAATATTCATTTAAAGCTAAATCGCCTGATAGGCCGTGACACTTTCGATTCATTCCTTCATTCATTTGTTTATTCATTTATTAGTTCGTTCCTTTCTTCCATTGTATCCTGTGCCCATTTCCTCCATTTCAGACATCCTTCTATGGGTTGGGGGCAAGAGTTGATCCTTTGCGATTCCAACAAGGCGAATGACTAGGGAAATTTTGATTTGACTTGCTCTCATTTTAAGCAACTCTTAATGTTTTATCGAGATCACTAGCCTTACATAACATACAAAGGCTGATAGGCCGTAAAACACCTATCCATTCGTCATCCATCCATTCCAGACAGATTACATTTTAGACAAGATGGAAGGGGAGGGAAATTCCTGAAAATACTTTTGTTTTGCTTTGTCACGTCGTAGACGTTGTACCAACAGAGAACAACGATACCATCAGCTATTGTAGGCGGCGGCTGCCTCATTGTCGTCGTCGTCATCGTCGTCGTCATTATCATCATCATCATCATCAACAACATCATCATAGTATCGTCATTCTCAGCAGCAGCAACATCAACAACAATAACAACTTCAACGTCATCATCATCATCGTGGTAGTTGTGGTGGTCGATGATAATTGATTATTTTAATCAGAAAGGAACACTGACATTTTGGGTTAGTTTCAATTCCAGTTTCCACGTAATGGTTTTTAGGAGAGAGGCTGGAAGGACGTGTGCTCTGATCGAGCCAAAGGTGCGCAATGTCTGATTGGACAGTTTTGAGTCATTAGTATCATAAACTACTTCAAAACTCGCGCTTTGAACTGGTGCGGGAATGATAAAAATCGGGAAAATCAAAATGAGATTATCGCAAATAGCTGTCGACCACGCCCAAATCAGTCCTTTTACAAAAACGACCGTTGAAGTTGACGGAGGCAGTGTGTGGAAAAGTCCCTAGCAACAGGGGTCAAAGCATTCTGCAAAGTTGTTTTACGACAGGATGAAATGTGAGTGGGCAGAGCAATAGTGAAGACTGACGATTGTAGGATTATTGACGTGCACCAGTTACGATGCCGTGAGACATTCAACTCTTCCATTGAACCCACGCAGACTCGGTGCTTTTCAGGCCCCACGGAAAGGTGGGCACTTCTCTAAAACTTTGGATTAAACCACTGTTTAGGCCGTGATTATCTTCAAAACTCTCTAAGACGCCAGAAAACTGGTTTGAAAAGCCAGAAAGAGTCAAAACTCAGTTTCGACGAAAATCAAATCGGACACTTTACCTGCGTTTTCTGGCGTTTCGCTGACAGCTGATCTCCATATCTTTTGCTGGATCAGGTAACAACTGTTTTATCAATCTGTGTAAGAACGTGTGTGTCGTGGTGTAATAAAGATTATGATGATGATGATGATGATGATGATGATGATGATGATGATGATGATGATGATGATGATGATGATGATGATGGTGGTGGTGGTGGTGGTGGTGGTGGTGATGGTGATGGTGGTGGTGATGATGATGACGATGATAATGATAACGATGATGATGACAATGACGAGGAGGAGGTGGGAGGGAGGGAGGAGGAAGGTGGAGGGAGGAGGGATGAAGGAGGGGGGGAGAGGAGGAGGGATGGAGGAGAAGGGAGAAGGGGGGGAGGAGAAGGGAAGAGAGGAGGAGGAGGAAGAGGAGGAGGGGGGGGGGGGGGGGGAAGAGGGAGGAGAAGAAAGAGGACGAGGAGGAGGAGGGACATTATTCACGCGGCGGCTATGTTAGTTTTAAAGCGAGGCCAGCACATTTCGCTTTTTCAGCTCCCCACGTAAGCGTTACGTCATCTGCTTCGTCTTGTTTCATTTGATAAAACAATCAAACTTTTACTCCAAAATCTGTTCAAGTTATGCTTACTCAAAGAGAGGTGATGTGATGACGGCTATTTTGATAAATCAAGGGTCAAAGATTTAACTATTTTATCCACATTGTTTCCTTAGCAACGGGCCTTTTTAATGCATGCATCAGCTCAAAATTTGGCAGGTTGGTAGAGAAAATCTGTTTCTGAACATATACTGATAAATAAATGGAAAAGTGTTTGATCTTGACAACATATAATTATTATTCAACTAAAACTGCAAAACGCAAGGAAGACGATATATACTACTTTAGAATGGGCGGATGCAATAAAGAGCAGTTTTGGGTGTTTTTTAAGCTAAAACGAAACTTTCCAACATTAGATTATGAAAATTACGTGTATGTAGGATTCAGTTTTGCCAAAACGTCAAAATGTACAAAATTCGCCCTCATCCCCTTTGTCAGCCTCTACTATGTTTTTGCTGCGTGCGAGTTAAGATTCAGTTCGTGAAAACGGGTCACATTATATATCCGCACTCGCTACAAAAGCGTATTTGCTTGAATAAAATGTTCAAATAAAATATTGTAGGTGTGCATCACTCGACATGTCAATTTTATCGTGATGATGGAACCACATGCTTAAAGCGTCGAAGCTGATTTGTGAATCACTGAATACTGTACATGTGCGCTGTGTTGCTACATCCCGCATTGTAGCGTGGAAAATAGTAACCCGTGGAAAACAGTACCCGGAAGTCATCGCAGAGTTATCTGCGAGGGACGTGCTGAGAATTCCACTCTAAAAAGAGACGGCAAAACCTTAAGAGATTAAAGAAATATTTCGTATACTGCGACCTATTTTGGTTAAAGAAAATTTACAAGTATTGTGCACAAAAAACTAAATTTTTAGCATTCGTTAAAGACGTCTAAGGGGATAACCGATTTACCTCCCTTGTTCATCATCGATAAGAGTCGTACGATTCGCTTATAATTATGTTTATTATTATAGTTAAACATTTTGTTGTGATAAAACCGGTGTCATTGTTACGGATGAAACTGTCGGCATCGAAAAAACTGCATAGAAAAAATACAATATCTGTATTTTCTCTGTATTCACACTCCTCAAGACAGTTTCTGGAGGAAACGGGCGAATGCGACGCGGGGCAGTTCAGTAAAACGCATAAACTTTAAAGGTTTCTTTTTCACTCTTCAAATGTAAACTTGACAGTTGAAAAAGAGAACGAACGAACTTTATGATTTAGGCAGTACGGGGGCGGCTGGGGAAAGGGGGAGGAAGGGAAGAGAGAATTAGAGTCAGAGGGTGGGTGGGTTGGAGAGAGAGGGTGGGGGAGGGAGGGAGAGAGAGAGAGGGAGAGAGAGAGGGAGTCAATATAATTATAGCAAGAATTATACATGTACAATTTCTTAAACATACTAAAATGGGTATATAGTGAACCAGAGAAGCAAAATTTAAATATGGAACTTGAAGTAACGAGAGAGAGAGAGAGAGAGAGAGAGAGAGAGAGAGAGAGAGAGAGAGAGATTGATTGATTCTTTATTTATCAAGGATGAAATTTTAGGCATTTCTGCCTTTCTTACAAATTGTCCTTGCTCATAAAGAAATGAAAACATTGATAATTAAGACACAAAATACACAGTAGCTAATCCATGTACAACAGTTGGTAAGATATATGAAGAATATGATCAACAATGACAAAGATTTTAGTATATGTCTTTGACAGCTGTCAGCTCAGTGAGTCTTTAAGATCAAGCAATACGTGTCATATGTACAGGCGACAGAAGTGAGATCATCTGAATAGATAATCACGTATGGATGCTTTAAAAGACGTCAAGGAAGTATTGTTCCTAAGGTGCAATGGAAGTGTATTCCATATCATAACACCTGAATATGTAATACTGCCTTTGAAAATGTCTATTCTAGGTTGTGGTAGAATGAAAGTGTTGCGAGATAGTGAATGGCTTGTTTGGGGACGAATGAAGAGATCAGTACGATACTTCGGTGCTTGTGAATGCGCAATTTTGTGCATAAGGATGCATTTATTGAGGACGAGGTGTTTTTGAAAGGGTAGTAAGCCAAGATTTTTTTATCTTTTCATCCGTAGACAATGTTGAGTCGGAAATGGTAACCTTGGCAGCTCGTCTGTACAGTGATTTAATCTTGTTCAAGTGCACTGCCATAGAGCCATCCCATACTACAGATGCAAAATTAATATGGGAATTTATGTGTGCGTGAAAAAACATTATGCATGCATTGGTGGTGACAAAATGCCTCAGTTTGGAGAGAAGGAAAATGTTCTTAGCAATAGTTTTGCATAAGGAATTGACATGTTGTTCCCAAGTTAGTTGTTCATCAACAATTATGCCTAGCACTCTGTGTTCAGAAGCTTGCTCAATAATTTCATTTTCTAGCATAAGGTTGATGGTTAGGGATTGTCGTTGACGTTTTTGTCTTGTAGTTAGGATCATGCACTTGGTTTTTGAGGGGTTTATGACCATTCTATTTGATGAACACCATTTTTGTAAATCATCAAGGGTAACGTTCAGGGTGCATTGGATGGAATTTATGCTTCTGTCACTTACGCTGATAATGGTGTCATCTGCAAACATAGTGCATTTGATACTTTCATTTGATAATCAATGGTAGATCATTGATATACAAGCTAAAGAGCAATGGTCCTAAAATTGAGCCTTGTGGAACCCCTGACTTTACCAATCGTCTCGAGGAATACGACCCGTTGACATAGACACATTGGCTTCTATGCGTCAAGTATGATCGGAAGAAGGAGACTGATGTTGGATTTTTCAAGTACATCGAGAGTTTATCAAGGAGAATTTCGTGGTCAACTAGGTCAAATGCCTTTTTCAAGTCCAAGAAAATGGTACCAGACAGTTCACGGTTGTTTATGGCTGATAGCCAGTCATTCACCAGGAAGGATAAAGCAGTTTGGCAGGAGTGATGGGAGCGAAAGCCGGATTGCAATTGATATTAATAATAAGTCAAATTGGTCAAGATACGAGAAAAGATGTTTGTGAACGTGTCTTTCTAGTGGTTTGGAGATAAGAGGCAAAATTGAGATGGGACGGTAATCATCGGGTACTGAAGCAGTCTTAGATTTAGGCAATGGAATGACCTTGGCCTGCTGAAGACGAGACGGGAAGATACTGTTTCTTATACACAAGTTATAAATGTGTGTCAATGAAGGCAGTATGGCGGGGAGCGAAATTTTTAGTAAATGAGAACTGATGCCATCAAGGTCCGTGGATCGTTTGCTTGAAAGTTGAAAGATGTATTGCATCACCTCATGTGAGGTGACAGTAGGAATATGGAATGCAGCATCATGAGGAAGTCTTTCATTACAGAAATCCTCAATACGTTGAACAATATCCCTTGATAGACCGGGAGTGTGTTTAGTCGATTTTGCATGGATTTTATCAGCTATTGTCGTGAAGTGTTCGTTGAATTGTTCAGTATTAATAGTTGGAGGTATGTTGCAGACTGTTTTGGAAGTTCGTATGAAGGTATTAATTCCGCGCCATAAGAGAGAGAGAGAGAGAGAGAGAGAGAGAGAGAGAGAGAGAGAGAGAGAGAGAGAGAGAGAGAGAGAGAGAGAGGAGCGAGTGTGTGTGTGTATGTTAGAGAGAGAGAGAGAGAGAGAGAGAGTGTGTGTGTGTGTGTGTGTGTGCGTGTGTGTGTGTGTGAGTTTAGTGTGTGTGTATGTGTGTGGGCTTGTGTGTGTGTGTGTGTGTGTGTATGCGTGCGGTGTGTGCGTGCGTGCGTGCGTGTGTATGCTCTCTGATCTGGTCTTAGATTTGGCGCTATTGTCATCATCACAAATCAGCAGACCACATGCCATGAATATTTGCATGCAATTATTTGGATGAAGGACAAAGACACACATTTTTGCGAAATCTTGAAATATGAACCTTTAGAAGACCCTTCGGTAATTAGCATGACGGTCTTCATGAACGCATATGCCCCCTTTTCAAGAATTCCTCACGTGCTATGAAATCTGTACGTGCAATGTTGAATTCTTGAATAGGACGTTTGTGGTATTGTTATAATTTTGTTACCATAAAATTCAGCAGCAGTGGGACAGATACTGTAATAATGTAGCAGCATTTTCATGTAAATTAGGTCGCGATGGCAGTGCAAGGTTGTAAATGTTGCCGTTGGCGTTCACATTTTTGTGTCAGTGCTTTAATGAATGGTGATTATAAATTAATATATTTATCTATGCATCGTCAGCCGATTTGTTGTGACGCATGAACTCAGATAGCTGGTTGTTGTAACCAAGACTCTAGAGTGACATTATTCGTCCATGATAACTCCACATCCTCTGAATCTGATTTGAGAACATTGCAAGGAGAAACTCAGGTTTTGGATGATGTTTTCTTTTGAAGTAAATTTGGTTGAAGTTGCTGTGTGTTTTAACTAGGTGATAAGGTCATAAGCGCATGTTAATTATGATGATGATTACTTCAATTACTGTTAGTGTTACTAAATTATGTGTAAGTGCAGTAGATTTTAAAGATAAAAGTCACTGACATGAAGGAAGGTAACGTGGAAGCCTGTCAAGTTTATAAGAAGATGACATTTTGGACATGGATGGTCATCACTGATTAAACAAAACTATCAGGGTGAGAATAGTTGGATTTTGATACTGCTTAATACCCCTACAATGAGCATTAAGCTTTTTGACCTACAACTTCTTGAGGTCTGCATCTGTTACCCATAGACAGCTTTCTGCAACGTGCAATGCCATAGAGAGATGGGTATGGAGAGGGGAATCTTACATGTATGATATACTGCACTGCGGTTTAAGGTCATTGTGTCATTGTGAGAGCCTCAGTTGATTTAGCACTGGCTTGTCCCTATGTTAGAAAACCATCAGCATTTGCCGGCACAATTGGGGAACAGCTTACTTATGAGCTTTTTAGATCTGGAGCAGTGTGCATAGGGAGATTTAAGGCAGCCTTAAAATTAAAGTC
>JAWQFJ010023941.1:35000-37233 GCA_034096865.1 Theodoxus fluviatilis | reverse complement strand
CGCACATGAGTGAAGAAAATTAATCAAATCGAAAATATTAACGAAATGTGTAAAAGCAACATGATTATTTAATAACTCACAATGTTCTAGCCACATACATTCTCCAAACTTAAAATTGTAAGATGAAAAAACAAACTGTCGTGTATAAATCTTCCGCTGAATTGATTCTTCTGTCAGTTAAAAACAAAGTTTGGTAAGGAAATGTTGTAAAAAGAAAGTGCGTGACTTTTACAGTTTGATAGTTTTTGTTGGTGAAGATATTTATACCTGTAGAGATCCAGAACATCCGCGTCTTCGAAGTTTAAGTTTTTGGTAAGTGCTCGATCCCAGCAAACTCCCACGCGTTTGGGTGCCATGGCATGGACGTCGCTTTCGATCCTGCAACCGGGAAGTTAGTGGAGAGAACACACGTTGTAAACTTATGTCGTACTCGTCACGATCAATCGTCACTCAGAACTCGCTCTCCATGAGCATACAACCTATACTCGTCGCTCTCTGTTGAGACCGAGAAGTCAGCAACGACTGCATGTCCCAAATTTCAGTCACCCGTGTCTTGTAATCAAGTCAGGTAATGATTAAATCATTATCAACATCGAAGCTGTCGATATATTCAACTGTAGCCCAGCTTAAGTGATCGTTTCTTATTCTCATGACGATAATTTTTCCTCTACCACGAACGTTACATTGCTCCCACACCCGCTGAATTCGTACCCTTGCTTTGTCTAGTCCGTACTCACCGCCCACGCTATCAGTCTTGAAGATATATGACAGTAAATGACAGCACTCGCCTGGCAGCGTCCTGTACGTGTACACAGCGTCAGGGCTGCGCTGATGTGTGTAGTGCTGTGTTGGGCTTTTCCAGATCAGATGGTGAACACAAAACAAGCGATGGAAAACAACGCGGAAGCTCTTGTTTCTGGAAAATGACGCACTCTTGATAGGATAACCCGAAGCTGACCACCGTGGTAAGTATCAAGTTTCGACTAAGTGCGATAATCTTAAACGTGTACATGTACACGGCAGGTTTCTGCCGGTATGGGCAAAGCAAGTTGAAGGACGCCCAGGATTCGATCAATATACGTGTTGTTATTTTTAGTATTTTGGCTAGCTATTTTCCTTATTGCGTTGTCCTCAAGGATCGCATGTCCGGAGAGGCATTATATAGTGGGTATACGCGTAGTGCAGAGCTGTGTGGGGAAAGTGATGCTCTACACAAGCCACGTAGCGGTAGCGTGCATAGTGCATCCCGAGCTGAAAAAGGAGAGAGGAAAGGTCGTGTTGTGTGCAGTTTGACACGTGTGACATATACAGCGGGAGCCGCTCACCAGCTAGAATCCCTAGTTGCTGCGGCTTCGGCAAGTTATTCTACCCATGGTAGGCCATCCTGATAAACCTTCTAACTCATTCCTGAATATAGGACACCACAAACGATGGTGGCATGCAGAAGGTAACCACCACCATCACCAAACAAACAAGCACATTTGACATTCTAGCAGGGTAAAACAAAAATTGAAACATCTTGCGTGGTTTTGTTTGTTACTTTCGCTGAATCTGCTAAACTAATCATCTCATACTGCCCCCCGTATGGGTTGGGGGTAAGAACAGACCCACCGCGTCTCCCTCTGCGATTTGTAAGAGGCAAATGACTAGGGAAATCGGAACTTTATCTTAAACAAGCTCTGTGATTCGTCATGGTCAGTGGCCTTACATAAGCAACAAAGGCTGTCAGGCGGTATAACTCCATTCATTCATTCATTCTTTCTTTCAATCATTCTTTCATTCATTCTTTCACTTAATCTTTCCTTCATTCATTCTTTCATTCATTCTTCATTCTTTTATTCATTCATTCATATTAATTAATTCATTCATTCAGCTCATACTGCATAATGGCAGTTGATGCGTAGTGTTGTGGTTTATTAGAGCGCGCAGTGCGGCCTGTAACGACCCTAAGTATGAACCGAAAATCGTCGCAGAGTTATCTGCCCGGTACTCTTAATAATTCGACTCTAAAAAGAGACGGCATCCGCCACTCCGCCTGACTGACTTGGCACACCCGGGGAGTTATGCTAAGATCCGGCCGCGTAAATATATCTGCGTTTTGTGACAAACGTCTTGCTCGGCGGTACTGTACTCCATGCACCTTAACGGTGCGCGTGATTCGGGTGTAATCTTAAGCTAAACGACGTTTATTGGCGCTGCTGAAATGGTCGAAGTCGGAAACATTCCGAACGTC
>JAWQFJ010023941.1:15000-30000 GCA_034096865.1 Theodoxus fluviatilis | reverse complement strand
CTTGTCAGTTTCATGGCCTGTGACACATCATTGTCACCTTTGACAGTGACAAAGGCAAGCAGCCTTTTCACTTGCTCTAGAGCTTCCTTTGAAGACATGATGGGCTCTGGCTCTGCTTCTTCATCTTCATGCTCTGATTCAGCATCTGTAGGGGGGTCAAAGGAGAAGGCAGGCTCTGTTGACACTGTAGCAACAGTGTCATCCATGTGAATGCAGCTCTCCCATGTGACACCATCCAGCAGCTGGTGGTACGGCTCTTCCAGTAGCACCTCTTTCTGTTCCTCAATGGTGCTGGAGCTGGTGGTAACATCCACCAACCCACAGTGAGCGAAACACTTCACATACGTTGAGGGTTTGATCGCAAACCAGGCATTGCCCAACCACCTCACAGCGTCAAGCAAAGTGATGGACTTTGCCAGCTGCGTGGCTGTGCTGACCTCATCCATCTCCACCAAGAGATGACGCAGCATTCTCTTGCGGTAGAGAGCTTTAACTTGGGCTATGATCCCACCATCAAGTGGCTGAAGCTTGCTTGTTGTGTTAGGGGGTAGAAACACCAGCTTGATGTTGGACAGCTCAATGTGAGGGTGAGCAGCGCAGTTGTCCACCAGCAGTAGGATACGACGCTCCTGAGCTTTCATCCTGTTGTTGACTCTGTTAAGCCAGGAGGTGAAAAGGGCTGCTGTCATCCAGCTCTTCCGGTTTCAGGCATATTCCACTCCCAGACTGCTCTTGTGCACATTCTTAAAGCATCGCGGGTTTTCGCTCTTCCCAATGAGCAGGGGTTTCAGCTTCTCCCCTGTGGCAGAGCAAGCCAGCAGAACGGTCATCCTCTCCATCTCTGTCTTGATTCCCTTCTTGTCGTCGTTCTTGTGCACCAAGGAGGTCCTGGGGAGGCTTCTGTGGTAAAGGCCGGTTTCGTCTGAAGGACATCTTCAATGCATATCCAGCACAGATGTCTGGCAGCCGCTTGGCCCAGTCATCCACAGCACTTTGTGGGACTTCAGCCGACTCTCCTGAAACAGAAACCACAAACATAATTTTTATTTAATGTGAAATAAAAAGATAATCTCCATAGAATCATGTGAAAAGTATTTTCATCAAAACAAAAAAAATGACATATGACATGTGTTCCACTAAATAATTCTCTCAAAAATGTGTAAGAGAACACTTACCTCAAAGCACAGCAGCTGAGACGTTAAAATCTTTTTCCAAGAAGCCAACCATCCATTGGATGCTGAGAAATCGTCCAGTGAAAGCTCCATAGACAGCTGCAATGCCTTTTCCTGTAGGAACACAAATAAATAAATAAATAAATGCCAACAGAAACCCTATCACACACAGCAAAACAACAGCAGCATCACTGACTGGCAGACACATTTTTCAAGGAGGAAAAATGTAGGCTAGGCGTACACAAACTGACAGGCAAAATTTCCCAGATGCCAAAAGGTAGGCCCACATCGAGTGCTCTCAGAACTCGTTGTTCTGATTGTAAATTGTCTCTCAATCAATGCAATGTTTAATTTTCAACAGCAAATTCAAAAATGGACAATGTTTGCCTACCTGGATTAGCTTCCCAGAAATCGGAAGGTTTCACAATCGATGTTCACAAAACCATTGCCACACATCGGCGTTGAGAACCTCAAGATTTGTCTTTCGTCGTTCCGTGTGCTTCTGGTCCACTAGGCCTCCATCTCCCATCGCTGTTTCAACTCTTCTCGTTTTCTCTTTACTGATTTGATTTGTGTCAATCCAACATCGAAGTGTTTGGCCACATCCTTTAGGGTCATACCATTGTCTATTTTTTTCAAGACCTCCATCCGCTGTTCCAGCGTTAGTGCTTCTTCTTTGTAGCACTTTTGCTTTGTGCCTTCTTCGAAATTCAACTCACAAACTGATGTGAAGATTTTACGCATGATGGCACAGTCACTGACCTCGTAGTAAATCGTATGATCGACAACACGCTGTGTTTCATCCTGAGCTTTCAAACACATCGGGCGCACATGAGAAGGCGTTCAAACTGAAAATGTACACTGAAAGGATAGACTGCAGGCGTGTGTAGTGAGCAAAACACTTCACACTCTCACCACTGCCAACTCGGTTTCAGAGTGAGCAGCTATCCGCAGTAAATACAGTGATCGGGACCAGCAGGGGGGGGGGGGGGGGGGGGGGTGTCGACATTCGCAATAGCGAGGTTAGTCGCTATTTAGAGGCAGTTTTCTTAAGAAATCGATCCATGCCGGCTCTGACCAACCGCTATTGCGAGGTTAGTCGCTATTTAGAGGCAGTTTTCTTAAGAAATCGATCCATGCCGGCTCTGACCAACCGCTATTGCGAGGTTAGTCGCTATTTAGAGGCAGTTTTCTTAAGAAATCGATCCATGCCGGCTCTGACCAACCACTATTGCGAGGTAGTCGCTATTTAGAGGGTCGCTATTCGCAGGTTCCACGGTACATTAGAAATGGAAAAAAGGTTGTGGTTACAGTAACAAAACAACAAAAAGGGGTCAATAGACTGGCTCGAACTTTATCATCATCATCATCATTATTATCATTATTATCATTTTTATATATAATGATTGTTGGTATTGTTGTTGTTATTGATGATGATCATTATTATCATTATTATTATTAGACGAGGCCCAATTGAACACACACAAAAAATTATCTTTTGCTGATAACACTTTTTTATTCTTAAATAGTGGATTCCCTGAGTGCCCGTAGTACAGGGAAGATAAGATAGCAGACACTTCACTATTTACTGTCAATTTCTTTCTATCTTTTTTTTCTGCATGATAAACAAAATGTCTGGGGTCAGCAGGAAAAAAAAGGTTGGTTGGGTTACCTTAACCACAACTTTTTTTTCTCGCCTTAAGAGCAGATATTAAAAACAACATTTCTTTATTTTAATCTTTCACCATTTTTCTAGCTCTTCATGTATCTCAGTATCTGTCAAGCTAACAAGGGTACCACTCTATGTGACTTTATCATTTGTCTCTAAAAGATGAGGCGAATCAGCAGTTTTTTTAATATCACTCATTTATTGGTATGATTTATACTTTAGGAAATTTAGCATGCTTGTTCCTTTATCAGTTTATGAAAACAGATGGATGCCAGAAGCCAACTATCTCATCCCCTGAACATGCCAACTCAATATTTTGCAAAAACCAAACGTTATTAGCAGTTAATCCATTTCTGACTGATGTCGCCAACTCAGAACAGCAGTTTTATGCCTGCCGTTGCAACTCAAAAATGCAAAAACTTGGATGGTCTTGGAAAAATGATATTACTCTCTTGTTTGAGTTTCAGTCATCACAAAACTTTAGGATGATTATTGCTTCCATCTATGGTGTTTATGGTTTTGTGCTGGTGGGTGCTTGGCGTAAACAAGAATATTTGTTACCCGTCAGAACAGGGTTAATGTATATCATTATTTAATGAGACTCAATGAGACTCTCTCTCTCTCTCTCTCTCTCTCTCTCTCTCTCTCTCTCTCTCTCTCTCTCTCTCTCTCTCTCTGCTCTCTCTCTCTCTCTCTCTCTCTCTATATATATATATATATATATGCTGTGATGTATTGCATTGTACGTATACTGACTGACTGCAATGCATGCCATAGAGTGAGTTGTGCCTTTTGGCTTTGTGTGTGTGTGTGTGTGTGGGGAGGGGTGGGGTGGGTGGGGGTGGGGGGTGTTTGTGTGTGTGAGTGTGTGTGTGTGAGAGTGTGTGTGTGTGTGCGTGCGCATGTGTTTGTGTGTGTGTGTGTGTGTGTGCATGTGTTTGAGAGTGTGTGTGTGTGTGTGTGCATGCATGCATGCATGTGTTTTTGTGTGTGTGTGTGTGCATGCATGTGTGTGTGTGTGTGTGCGTGCATGCATGCATGTGTTTGTGTGTGTGTGTGTGCATGTGTTTGAGTATGTGTGTGTGCATGCAAGTGTGTGTGTGTGCATGTGTTTTGAGTGTGTGTGTGTGTGTGTGTGTGTGTGTGTGTGTGTGTGTGTGTGTGTGTGTGTGTGAGAGAGAGAGAGAGAGAGAAAGAGAGAGAGTGTGTGTGTGTGTGCATGCATGCGTGTGTGTGTGTGTGTGTGTGTGTGTGTGTGTGTGTGTGTGTGTGTGTGTGAGAGAGAGAGAGTGTGTGTGTGTGAGCATGCATGTGTGTGTGTGCACACATGTGTTTGTGTAGTCATATGTAGATTTAGAAGCTGGGAAATACATCATGTATGATAAGAATGAATGAATAATTGAATGAATGACATGTTATGCCCTATCAGCCCTTGTATGCTACGTAGGGCCATTGAGAGCTGGTTGGCACAAGTGAAAGTCTTAGTCTATCACATAAACTGTTGACTATTTGGATAATTAGAGTTTGTTGGAGTAGGGGCGAGTCAAAACTTCATTGTTTGCAGTCATTCACCTGTCATGGATTGTAAAGGGAGATGTAGTGGATCTATTTTTATCCACGTTCTACAAGAGGTTTTGTCAAGGTTTGCAACATCTGTCAGCTGCTGGCATTCTCAGTTACCTCCCTTGGATCATGGATCCAAGCATGCTAAAACTTGACACCACAGTGTCACGGATTGTGATTATTTCTGGAAGAATATTTTCTGCACAAATGATTTGGATGATCACAGTTGACAATTTCAGAAGTACACATAATACTTTTTTAAAATACATATAGCTTCTGTTACACCCTTGCTTACCACAAAATGTATGTGGAATCAGGTGCACACGCCACTAAGCACCTGAATGTGGGATTGATAAGTCAGCATCAGCATCATCATAGTAAGCTGGTTCTGGCACAACTCAGGGGTTTATTTTTGTACTCAGCAATTAATATTGGAAAGGATAAGACTTTCCATCTCACTTTCACTCTCTCCCTCACTTACCCATATGTTCTCCCTCTCTGTCTCTCTCTGTCTCTCTCTCTCTCTCTGTCTCTCTCTGTCTCTCTCTGTCTCTCTCTGTCTCTCTCTGTCTCTCTCTGTCTCTCTCTGTCTCTCTCTCTCTCTCTCTCTGTCTCTCTCTGTCTCTCTCTGTCTCTCTCTGTCTCTCTCTCTCTCTCTCTCTCTCTCTCTCTCTCTCTCTCTCTCTCTCTCTCTCTCTCTCCTCACTTACCCATATGTTCTCTCTCTCTCTCTCTCTCTCTCTCTCTCTCTCTCTCTCTCTCTCTCTCTCTCTCTCTCTCTCTCTCTCACACACACACACACACCCTCCCACTCCCTAATTGGCTTATTAATGCACTCAGTGTTCCATTGTTTAACTCATACATATACTTTCTCGCATGTTCATCTGTTGTGCCATGGCACCAATAGCCCAGTCATAAACACAATGTCATATTGTCTAAAAATGACAGTTCTTCCTTTTTCCATGAATCTTTGTCATTTGCAGATGAGAAAAGATCCTCTAAATAAAAAGGCATAGTCCTCTGATGTGGAGCCTCTCTCTTGTACACATTGGCCCTTGACTTCATTGGTAATCAATGAGGGTGCTTTGGTGGAACAAGACTGCAGTTGATGTGTCTGACATGTAGTGCATTTAGAACGCACAGTAAGACTTTTGAATCAAGGCATGCATAGATGCCAAAACAGTTTAATAGGTGGCATGTGATTGGCTGATCAACTCCATAATTTGTCTATGACAGCCTAGATTTTGCACTTATCAGTATATAATGGTATTAATTTTGTTGAATTTGAGTGGAAGCATTCATAGGCACCCGGATTTAGAATGTTATCGATCATATTGTCATATCTTGCTTATACATGTATGTATGAACAAATGATTACAAAGTTTTTGAAGCATACCAAATAGGTGAACACTGCCTGCTCTCTGAAGTCTTTCTGAGTAATCATCTCTTCTTGCTTGAAAATTCTTGAACCACTGTCTATTTTCTCCACATTGTGCTCAGTCAAGAAGGGGGTCATTCATGAATATATATTTTGGCTCATTTCATACACTGCATGTGCTGCTGTCACTTATGAATGCTTTTTAGAGGGGGATGCTGTGTCAACTGGAATCAATAAATGTCATGAAGAAAAAGCTTAGATAACCTTCCATGATTATTTTCCTAGAACATGTGAACGCAATTTCATGAACTATACTTAGTGCAAAGAGGACACAAAAGCGAATAAATATTTTCTTCCCACTGCATTTAATTTTGTATATCAGCTGACGCTTGTCATACCAAGTGAAAATCACACCACTCTCTAAAGCAAAGCAAACAGTTATGTTGCCCATTACCCTCAGAGAAGGGGCAAAAGCTGACAAATTTCTTTTCTGGGACACTGCAGCAGTATGAAGCTTACTTCAAGAGCTAACTTCTCCTTGCGTGGGTCATGTGGATCATGTGGATTATGGCTGGCAGAGCTTAATAAAGTCCTGGCTCTGCTCTGACCTCAGCCTACCTCTCCCACCCATCTGGCTTGCATCGGGTGGACGTTGGGCCGCCACCACGTGGTAACGTCAGTTATGACTCACCACCACTGGCGAAATGGAGTTATGCCCCCCTGCCTGCAGATGCCATCACCCTCCTGGTTTAAATCAAAGGCGTCACGAAACGAGAATCGTGTGTGTGTGTGTGTGTGTGTGTGTGTGTGCGCGTGCGTGCGTGTGTGAGTGTGCGCGTGCGTGTGTGTGCGCGCGCGCATGCGTGCGTGTGTGTGCATATGTGTGTGTGCTTTCATGCGCGCGCGTGCATGCGTGTTTGTGTGAGAGAGATACTCGATCGATCGCAAACGCACTCACACACGCGCGCGCACGCTTGCACACACACACATGTACATGATGACATCCCTGCTTTTCAAACCCAGATTCACGCATTAGTGTCATCTTCCATTTTGAGAGATCTTAATTACTTTTCGTTATCATTAATGGGCATGTTTAGAAGCCCCTGTAAGGAAATCGTTGTATAGCATCATAATATAATAGAATACTATTATGTTTCTGCACCACCGCGATTGCTTTTCATGGCTTCCCTTGCAAAATGATTTGTGTGTTTGTTTGTTTTCACGAAAGTGTAGAGCGTTCACTCTACTTTGTAGCATCAGCCTGAATAACCTTTACCTCTTTGAAGCACTTGATAACGTGATAAAACTTCGATCTTTAAAGAGGGAGGACATCTAAAACCCACTGTTGTAAGCACTGCTGTTGTTGCTTTATTGTAACCCTCTTCACTCCGCTGCCCGTAGCTGCTCGTGTTTCGCCGAGTGTGCAGTTTTAATTCTAGTCCAGCCTGATGCACGAAACGCACCTCGTCAGCTGCCGTGCCATCTCACGAGCACCTGTGTTCTCGTCTTCGGGGAGGAACTACGAATGCCAGCGGTTGTTACAACAATGCAGCTTGGCCTCTCACTTCACCTTCATCCCGTCTCTTGATATTTAAAAGCGTCACCCAGGCCCTACACTACGGGTCTTTATCTCTGAGCCTAAGCGCAAGTACGCCAAACTGCCGGCCAAACAATGAGTAGCATGAAACAGTTGAAGAGGATGGCGGTTTCCTTGAGTGTGGAAAGATGTGATGCTTCATACACACGAGCTTTAGGGGACAGATTGGGAATGGAACGGAGAGGAGGAGATCTAGCCCAGATGCAGTGGCCGGAATGACGAAGGGCAGGATGTTTACTGGTGATGTAAGAGCTCGTAGACTGGCGGGGCGATCTTGCTGAGAATCTTGGAGGCGCACGTGTGGCCACCTTTCACATTTGCGTCGCCCCATTCCTCCTTTGCCCACCCTTCCTCCGCCTTCCAGTCCGAATTCCATCGCCCTGGATGGAAGGTTCCTTGTCTCTGCTTTGCACTGTGAATCAGGGTGATTGAGCAAATCACTTTTCTCCTGAAGTTCCAAGTGAATTGTGATATTCAGTGAATGTGTCTTCCTTGGACGTGATTTTAATTCGGAATGTCTTGGGGTCTATTGTCTGGACACCGTCAGGTGAATTTTTCGTGCTCGGTTCGGTTGTAAAAGTTTGATTTTCGTTGACTACAGCTTGTCTGTGGTTAGGACTCAGGCACACATGTTGCAAGGATGATGCACGAAGAATAGTGTGTTCATGCCTTTTGAGTGGCATCAGCTATATGTTTTCTGCACTTGAAGTCGATGCCACCGAGCAGAGAGCATGCTGAAATGCTTTGCTTCGTTCAGTCGACTCATTTTGCTTGCCCGTCTACTTGGAAATGGCAAACTCTTCAGAACGTTGTACAGGGATACCAGCCAAGTCAGTTTTTGCTTTGCACAAACAAGTAGAGGAACAGAATAGCGGGAAGTAACGCACGTGGAGAGAGACGAGGAGGAGGAGAAAACAGGGAAGGAAAGTAGGGGAGAGGGGGCAGGAGGGAAAGAGGAAACAGGGTATGAAGAGCTGGCTTAGGCGATGTGCAACTGAGGATGGAGAGAATGAATCTGAAAAGGAAATATAGTGCAGCTATGATCTCAGGTATTCCTTTTTTTGCTTCAGATAATATAAATTACATTTGGTTAATTTCATTTCGAAACTTACTCTGCCTAATTGCTTTTGCAGGTGATCCGCTTGATCCCTTAGACACAAAGCCTGCAGTGTGAGTGAGAGACTGACAGACAGATTCGCCGCTCTACGTCTTGAGCCATATGAGTAAAGACGCTGCCGTTTGCCTGAGACAAATGACGTCAGCATGGGCTCCTGTCTGGTGACGTCATGGAGTCCCGCACTGCTGATGAACTCAATTAGCTCCAGGAAACTGTCTGACCTTAGTTAGAGTGACCAAACAACCCTAAGTCATGCTATTCAAGACATCAACTTGATGACCACTACGTAGTTGATGATGATGATGATGATGAGCTGCATTACAAACCTGATGCCCCTGCCCGGAATGAGGGCCCACCTAAGTTCTATAAAGTCATCTTGTTTTTTGTTTTCTTTCTCTTTTTTGGAGATGATGATGATGACGATGAATCCTCATGTGAATGTGGGTTTCAATGGCTACTTGATTGTACAGTTATCACCTGCATGCCTTTGGAATCGAAAATATTGTGTGCTAGGTAACATGGGAGAACGCCACTTCAAGTCTACAGAAACTGATTTTTTGAAATAATATTCCATTGAAAAAAAGGGAGAGAAAAAATGTTGCATCTGACATTAAAGGACGACAATTGCTCATTCCCCAGTTGTCTTATCCCTTTCTTTCTTTCTTTCTTTCTTTCTTTCTTTCTTTCTTTCTTTCTTTCTTTTTCTGTCTTTCCTTCCTTCCTTTCCTTCCTTCCTTCCTTTCTTTTTTCTACCTTTCTTTTCTAAACATTACAATATGCCCTGTGAGAAGCAATGGGTTTATTTCCATAAAAAGGCTGTGCAACCTATGTTTGTATGAGGGAAAATGTATGGCATTTGCTTAGAGCTAGTGTGTTCTTGGAACTTTAGCTCGCAATAGTACATCATCTCCACAATGAAAACGTGCAATTTGCATGCAAGTCTTATTCTTCCAGTCAGATCTGTTGATGAATGTGACAGTTATGTTATTTTTATGAGAACTTATGTGAAGTTCAAACATGAAGTTCAGTGACTTTGACTAATTGCGTGTTGAGACTCGAACGTGAGTGCATGATCATTGGGGCATCTGTCTTGTTTGTGTGCGAGTGACTTTACTGTCAGTGTATGTCCACTTGAGAATGACTGAACCTTTGATTGTTTCTCAGTATACATTATATATTTGTAAAACAAACTATATGTACATATTCAGCTTATTACTTGGTTCGCCTAAAATCACCCTGGTGAAATTAACGAGCGTGATTTTAAAAAATAAATGTGATTTGTGAGTATTTATTTAGAACTATTTCTGTGAGTTTTGTTTGAATCACTCAAATAAATGACTGTGTAAACTCAATTTGTCAATGTTTCATTCTTGCAGAGAAACAACATTAAACTTGTGTACAACATCCTGATTGAAAGAAGATGAATGCTATAATTATTTGGGCGAAAAAGGGCAACATAATTGTTTCAATTTTAGGAGTGGCTACGGAAGATGAATTTAAGATGAGGATGTACCTTTCTGAAAAAGATGAGGTAAAATATCAAATCCAGTGCAGCCACTATCTTGTTTCTGACGATTCCACCATAATGAAAAAGAAGTAGCAGGAGAAGAAGAAAAGACTGAACATGCGTTTGGCGATAGAACACCCGTTCTCATGGACGACGTATAGGCCGGCGTACATCATGTTTCTCGTCTAGTTCCCGAATGGTTATCACATCTTAAACGTTTTGAAGCGCACCCAGAAGCCTGTGAGCACGGATAGCACCGCACGGAGTCTACTACCAATGATTCGGTCTTCGTTTGATCATTTAGAGGTCATGTAATGCCAGGCTTTGGAACTGAAATATGGGTGTCCCCTCTAGTATGGTTCCTTATCTAGTGTGCGCTACTCTACATCTACAGTGCCTGACGGCCGACAGAGTCCGGTCTGTCAGCAGAAAGTGAAAGGGCTGCTCTTTGTGTCTGGTCCCCGTGTTCGTGTTGTTATAACCTCTGTATTTGTTGGTGGGGGAGGTCTGGCCTGTCAGCACTAGTCTGGCCCAGGAGCGGTGCGAGAAACTCCGGCTGCCGCCAGCGGTGATGTAATCCTCTCTGGCACTCTGGGAGACCACGAGGCAGAAATAGCCGGCGCTGCTCGCTGCTTAAAATAGGCACCGGTGTTTCTGGCTCAGTCTGAGTCCTTTCCATCATTTCCTATCGCCCGCCCCCTCTGCCTCCCTGCATCTTCTCTCCCCCAACTCTTCCAACTCCCATCGACTCTCTCCTGCCACCTTGGCCTGCCTTTCTCATATCTCCCAACAATTCTCCTTCCCATTATCCACCACCTGCCGCCCACATTAACCCATTCTCTGATATATTTGTCGAGAAAAAACTTCCTTGCTATAGGTATCTGCGGAGCGAGAAAAAAGAGAATAGCGATGTGAGTGATGACTGCAGTTAATATAGTCAGCTCTTTACGTCTTGTGTAGTTAAAACTGGTGGCCTCCAGTTGTGAATGCAGTGTACTAACCATGCATTCTTTACTCGAGTCTCCGGCCTTTGATTCTAACAATATTGTCAAGTAGTCACATGCTCTCCTGATCTGCATTCAGCGACTGCTTGTAGTTGTCTCTGCCAATACAAAGCGGGTGATTTGGAGTCATCTTATTGTGTGCAACAGTATGAGCGTATTGCTGTGACTCAGCTAACCTGCAAAGCTCGCGTTCGCTAGCAACAGGAGACGGAATGTAAATTGTACAGCGAAATAAGTGCTTTCTTCACTTCAACGGCTCTGACTAGGAGGTTCTCTATGGCTCCGCCAATTAGAGGCAGACGACTATAATTATTGAGGAAGAGGACTGGAAAACTAGAGTGACCTCCCTTCCCTCTTTTAACTCGGCGAAGCCCAGGCTGTTTTCAAAGCTAACAAGGCCAGGTGCCACCTAACTCTATGGATTCAGTCAGTGCAGGCTGTGATCTTAACAAAACTCGACGTGTGTCTACATCTCTATTGCTTCTGCACTCAAAGTAACCGCCAGTGCCGGCAAACAGAGAGGAACACTTCCAACTATTTCTCACCAGCTGTTCTCTTCTCTGCCTCCTGAGACATTCTGTTCCTCTGGTCTTTTATATGTTTTTGCCTTAACTCTTTCCTTCGCAGGTTGTCAAAAGAAGTAGAAGCAGTATACCTTCCAGATAAACTGTCCATTGTCCCGGTGTTAGGCACCTGTTGAAACCCTGATATACAGCAGTTGGTCTGGCAAGGATTGCCTTCACGCCATCATAAGTTTCATTGTGTAGATTTGCATATTAAGTAGGAGTCGAATCTTTTCATTACAGTGCGATCATTTTTCAGAACACGGCACAGGGAAATCTACGAGATTAAATAAAAAATTCAAAATTGAGAGTTTTGTTCTTCTCCATAGAGAAACATATGCTTGTTTTATGTGCGAGCTAGTTACGCTCCATCAAAATACACTCCTTCAGTTCTTGAAGCCTGATATTTCACCTGAAAGATAAGTCACAGTGTCTCTTTGTGTGCACGCAAACGTGCTTCAGCAGAATTTTACGAGTAAGGAAGCAAATCTCAAGCGTGGTTATGTTACGCCCAACCTTCCCACTTATAAATGGTTCAATTATTCAAGTGTGTATGTGTGTGTGTGTGTGTGTGTGTGTGTGTGTGTGTGTGTGTGTGTGCATATTATTGTGTGCCAATGTGTGTGTGTGTGTGTTTGCACATGTCTGTCTGTCTTTTTGTCTGTCTTTTTGTTTTTTTAATCTTTTTGTCTTTCTGTCTGTCTTTTTGTCTTTTTGTCTTTTTGTCTGTCTGTCTGTCTTTTTGTCTGTCTGTCTGTCTGTCTGTCTGTCTGTCTGTCTGTCTGTCTGTCTGTCTCTCTCTGTTTCTCTCTCTCTGTTTCTCTCTCTCTCTCTCTCTCTCTGTGTCTGTGTCTCTCTCTCTCTCTCTCTCTCTCTCTCTCTCTCTCTCTCTCTCTCTCTCTCTCTCTCTCTCTCTCTCTCTGTGTCTGTCTCTGTGTGTGTGTGTGTGTCTGTCTGTCTGTCATCTGTGTGACACTAATTCCCTACCCATGATCATCTGTTTGTTATCTGTGTGTATCTGTACTTGTGTATGTCTGTGAGTTCTTGGGTGTGCGGAAAGCAATGGAGTGAGGATGGTAAATCAATGCAGGGATGTACGTCTACCTACATGCTTATATGTGTGTACTTGTTTACCGCCTATCGCATGTGAACCCGAACCACAACCAGATTTCTCTTCCATCCCAGTGTGTCGTGCTGCATGAGCAAAGCAGTCTTGAAGGATCTCACAGGCTGCATCACCGGCACCGCTAGGCCTGAGGCCCAGCCGGCCTGCGAGAGTTCTATAGAGACAGACAACGTCTTGCTGCCCACGCGATGGCCCTGAAGCACCCAGCACTGACCAAATTTGCTGGGCTGTGATTGGATACCGCACCATCCCTGCCTTCCTTTCTCTGAGAAGTCTTATTTGGTCGCTCGTTCCGGCCGGTCGTTTCCTGCCAGCCTATTGGTTACTGCAAGTCACATGATCAGGCGCTCTCGGCAGGGGAAAGTCGACGAGAGAGGAGATATTAGTGGCGTACGAAGGAAAAGGCGCCAGAACCCACGTGCGCCTGGCTCGGCTGAACGATGGTTATATGGGACGAGGAGGGGAAGAGTGGTAGCCGGCGGTTGCTGGTGGCAACGGGGCGACGCCAAGGAGCCAGCGTGAGGGGTGTCGAGTGTCGGGCTGCCTTTCTGAGCAGAGCCCAATGCAGCATACACGCATTGCCTACCTGTGGCATCTGGCTCAGACTGCTGCGCACACACACGCGAGAGCATGCGCTGCCGGTCGACCGGCGTGCGTCAGGCAGGCAGGCAGGCGGAAAGGTGGCAGGCGCACCTCTGCTGGGGCAGAGTGCCGGCAACGATGCTTGTGCTGAGAAGAGGAGAGTCTCAGACTTCCCCCGAACCAATTCCCCGTTCTGCTAGTCGGCAGTTCTTGTCCCTCTCTCTTGCGCTGACTAGGCGCCTTGGAGCCCGGCTAGGTCTGCAAGCCTGACTTGCCTCGCTGGCACTTAGTGGCAGTGGCACTCTCTCTCCCTTCTTCTCCCCTTACGCACGCAGGCTTCAGCTCAGAAAACATGGGCAGAGAAGATAGCAGACACTGCTTATTGGCTTTCTTGCCTTTCTGACATTCCAGGCTTCTAGTAGTTTGCAATACGCGGCTAGGGCACCCGAATTCCCTTCACTTATTAGCGGTAGTTAATGTGCGTTCACCTCACGGCCTGGAATTACATTTGAAAGGAAAACATTAACTAGTTGTTGAGACTTATTATTTGGAAAGAACCCCACTAACTCGTCCATCTGTCAACTAATTTTAACAGGAGTTTTCCCTCGTAAAGCCAGTGTTTAATGACGAAAATTTTTTTCTCCAAAAAGTGAACGGTGCTCGCTTCCTGAAGAGGTGCTCTGTTTGTAGGTTTTTCAGGCAAAAACGAAGGTGTTTAGCCCCAGCCACGAAAATCGCTGCTGTCACGTGTAGCTCTGACCTTTGGTTGACATTTCATGACCGGAAATGTCGGAATGAACGCGCACTGGCCTGTATGCAGTACAAGGCTTCATTTTCCCTTTTTGCAAACGTTATGCACACCAGACATCGCTTTTGATGACTGGACCTCCATCTGCGTGACAAACATTTTGGCATAAGTGGCGCACAAGCCTTTCAAAAACCTTCTGCATTTCTGTGGCATGTCCAAAAATAATAAACTTTGGTCTGAGAATGGACATTGAAAAACGTATGCTATTCATTATGATGGACTGTTTGTTAAAATCAACTTCGAATCAAATCCACAGACGTTCGTAAGGAACAAGATAACATGCGAGGTTCCTCACACGACCCGTAAAATCTCCCTTATCTCGAAGGTATGTCATATCTCAATGCATATTCTGCAATAACCTGCTAAATAGATATCCTTTTCTCTTCATTCCACACACAAGCCATTTTTCGATCTGAAACGACACAGCACTTCAATTTGTTGTGTG
Source organism: Theodoxus fluviatilis (assembly GCA_034096865.1). Lineage (NCBI taxonomy): Eukaryota > Metazoa > Mollusca > Gastropoda > Cycloneritida > Neritidae > Theodoxus > Theodoxus fluviatilis. The sequence goes on along the minus strand of JAWQFJ010023941.1, from coordinate 15,469 downwards.
AGTAAGGACAGTGTCTGTTACATTTGGGCTGAGGAAATACTGCAGTGATTTTTGCTGAGCAAACAATTTAGGTCGTTGCCAAGAGTTACCCCCAGGTGCCGGTGCTGCTGCTGCTCGCTAGCTAGAGGGAAAGATGAGGCTGAACGATTCCAGCTGGGGATACACTGATGAATCTCCTCATAGGGGAGAGAGAGAGAGAGAGAGAGAGAGAGAGAGAGAGAGAGAGAGAGAGAGAGAGAGAGAGAGAGAGAGAGAGAGAGAGAGTCCATCGGCTTTTGTAAGTCTTATCTCGAGGTGGGTTGTGGGAAACCTATTTCGCTGGAACACAGTGGATCCTGGACGTTACGCTTCTTTTGCCTGAATGCCCAGTGCCTGGATTAGGGTTAGGGTTAGGGTTAGGGTGCACACACTGTGAGAGCAGCTGCTTTCCATCTCCTGCAAGCTCGGTAACTTGTCAGGCGATTTCCCC
>JAWQFJ010023940.1:92500-128111 GCA_034096865.1 Theodoxus fluviatilis | reverse complement strand
TGTGTCCTGTCAAACTAACAAGCTATTGAAAGCAAACCTGTCGCAGATCCGGAGCTCCAAGCCTTAGAATCAGTATAATCCCGGTTCCTGGCAGCAGACCCGTCTCCCGTCACTCATCGAGCGGTCAACACTGATGCAAACAAAGTCATGATTTTCATTCAGTCTTAGTAGGGGCCTGCACGATTCATAGATCGTACTAGCAACATGCCAGATTGTTGAGGTGTAGGATACTAGTGTAAGGATTGTCTGAAGTGTTGCGATCTTCTGCCTATCTTTTTGAGCTCGATGCTGCGTATCACTTCGCTAAAACACTTATTGGTGGCAAAACGCTCTAATGGTTCTAGTTCAATGTGTCCGATGTTCAATTTTCGAACAACAGCCGCTGCACGCCTACTGACTTTACACACGTCTTACAACCTCCAAGATCCGTTGTGTCTTATCCCTGTTGCTCTCTCACCATCCGTTAAAGGTGAATGCCAACCCCGGCAAAGTCTATATCAGGAATCGGCCCTCTGCCTGTGATTCTGAACCGCAGGTGATCACGCTATAAGGAACTGTAAGTGACTCTGTCTTGGGGGGGCGGGTCTAGTATTCATCGCTTAATGCCGGGCAGCACTTAGATAGCTACACTTATAGGAAAGGCATAGTACACAGTATCTTGTCCACCACCACCCCCGGCAAGAATCATTTCGTGGAGATGTAAGTGTACTGCTTTTGCAAGTTCCCTGCTAAGCGGAAGATTAGACTAGCATTAAGTCAGGGTCCGCATCGAACCAAATGATCCCGGTCGTGATTTCTAGGAAATCATCGGAGTCGCAATGCCAAATCTGGAGTCGCCTGAACTACCATTGTCCGTCGTGCCTAGTCGCTCGAATACGGATTAGCAATGGCACTAAGTCGCTGAATATGGACCGTAAAACACTCGGTTTGAGGCGAAGATGTCCTCCGCTCGAAATCTCTGGGCGTATCATATAACTACGCGGGTCACGTACAGAGGAAACAGAATGCATAGGTGGCCGCAACAGCTTGTTGTAACAAGAGCCCAGAAGCTGAAGACTTGCTTTCGGGTGCATGCCAAAGTGACGAGTTCCGGCCTGTATTCGGAGAGAGACTATGCCCTCATTAGAACAGTCGTGCGCCCGGTCCTCGATCCGGCTCTCCCCCGTTTGGGCTATGGCCGCAAAAGGGGACCTTCGCGTTAGGGAAAGAGGTTACGCGAGTTGAGGCAGTTTTGCAGGTCGCCGTCCTTCACACGGACCCAGTGAGGTAATCCGTGACGCATAGTCCACTAAACTGGCGTGACTATTGTCAAAAGCATCGGCTCGTACCTCCAAAAGATGGTCTAACCTGTAGAACGAACTCTTGATGAACAAGAAAAGAACGTCTATCAAACGGGCGCTTTGTGACAGCCATGATCCCGATGTACCTTACTATATGTCCCTTCTTTTTGACCCGTTGCATTTTTCCTTTTGATAACTTTGCGGTTGATCACTGCTCGCATCCCTGGAGTATTTCAAGCTCACTCAGCTGAGAGGTGCTACGTAACTACCGTCCCGCTCAACAGGAAGGCATCGCGACCAGCTGTCCGACCAGCCAATAACTATCTCCCCCATGCGATCAAGGTCCTCTCACGCCGATTGTGTCTCGATTGGAGCTTATAAAGCAAAACTCGTAGCCTTGGGCTGGGACTCCGGTACCTAACGAGAGAACAACGGGGCTAGCTCACTGTTGACCCCGAGTACACCAAGTCTTCCTTATATGCCAACACTCACACGCTACGCGCTGCGCCGTCTCCCCTTGGCCAATTCCCCAGCTGGCCTATAGCGTTAGTCACGTCGCCGTGGGCTATGAAACCGTCGCCCGGGACGCGACTCAGGGACCCCATTAAAGGCCCTTTCCGTTTGAATCTTCCAGATCCACAGTTTCTTCTGCTTCTTGTCTGTGGGGAATTTGAAAAAGGACAGTCTGGAGTTCTCGTCATACCGATCATCGTTCTCGCAATAAGGAACACAGCAGTGTCTATGAGCCTTCGGTTTCGCCATAGACACTGGCCGCCATTAAATTTACCTACCCAGTCTCGTTTTCGATTCAAAATGGCCGCTGCGTGAATAACGTCCATGGTGGTCCAAGGATTTGTTAGACTACACACCAAAGTCCAAGACCAGCGCGAAATTAAATGGCCGACCTGTTCACGGTTCGCAAATAATAAGCTGTATTTTGGGACACTGGAAACCCATCCAAAGAAAGTATAAGCCATGAACAGCATTAAATTATCAAAGCTGTATGTTGATTGCATCAATAGGTCGTGAAAACGCTTCGCGCACTGCTATTTATAGCTGAAGCGCGGACCGCTGCGACACCAGTAAACATTCCCTGCGTTCCGTTGACTCTGCTTCATCTCTGCTACGCTGTAGCAGGGTCAGGAGTTTCGATTGGTCGGTTTCTTTAATTATTTTAAAAGCACGTTACCATTAAAAGTATAGGGTTTTGGAGGCCCCCTTTGAATACACGAATCCCCAATATTATTTCACACTCAAATTTATCACTCTTGAACGAAGAAACGACTTAATAAAAGCATTAGGGGCGAAAATCCATTAATAACAAAAGGGAGGTAACCATCACCAGTCATAGAGGAAGGTCAAGGAAATCCAAACATGTGTGTCGTCTGCTAAATTGTTACTCTCATGGGTATAAATGCCGACGTTTACTACAAATATCAAACCAAGACATACAATCCACTCTGCCACGGTGATGAGAGCACGAAAACATTTATTTCTTCGAAATTTGACAGCAATCGGCACGTATTCCACTTCCATGTTATGTAAACTCCATGGTTCGAAGCATGTTTACCGTGGAGTGACTTCCAATTAGTTGTGTTTAGTATGAGCCAATCAAATGCGGCTACGAGTTCTGTAGTTTCATCGTTGCTAGGCACAGCAAACGCTCTAGCTGCTGCGCGACCTTTGACAGGAAGTTGACCTCTGCCACTGGGTGAAACGTCACCAAAGATTGTGTATGAATGATTTTCCACCCTAATACTTTTATTATGTCGTTTCTTCGATCAATAGTGATAAATTTGAGTGTCAAATAATATTCGAGATTCGTGTATTCAAAGGGGGCCTCCAAAACCCTCTACTTTTAATGGTAACGTGCTTTAAAAATAATTAAAGAAACCGACCAATCGAAACTCCTGACCCTGCTACAGCGTAGCAGAGATGAAGCAGAGTCAACGGAACGCAGGGATTGTTGTCCTCGAACCTGCCTGCTGCTGTTGACATTGGGTACAATGCTAGTGTTGTCTGATGCTATGAAAACGATACATTAAAATTGCATCTGTGTTATGAAAACACTGCTCAGATTAAATTGCTTTATTTTTGGTAACTGAGAAAATGTGTGACGATCGCCAGGGTTTCACGAGTTTGGTGGGGAAAGTGAGTTGAGGCTGATCGAGTGTGTGTGTGCGCGTGTGCGTGTCAGTGTCACTGTGTGTGTGTGTGTGTGTGTGTGTGTGTGTGTGTGTGTGTGTGTGTGTGTGTGTGTGTGTGTGTGTGTCACTGTGTGTGTATATTTATCCTCATCAAGACAGATTATTGTTCCATCCCTTCCTTACTGAATTTCAATGGTTCTCACTTGGAAATCCTGCCATATTGTAAAACTTGATCTTCTGCTCGTTTGCCTCTTGCTGATAAACTTAATAAACGGTGACACACACACACGTACACACACACACAGTGACACACTCACTCGAGCCAGCCTCACTCAGCTCGCACTTCATTTGTCACCTCCTCCCACGCTGTCCGTCTTCTTTTGTTTGCTTGGGCTGTGTGTATGCTGCTGTTAGTGTTAATGTATCCGTATCTTGCTGACACCGCTTTTATGATAGCTACCGATTCCCTCTCCGTGAAATCGGGGGGCTTTTCTTCGAGGTTTTGCTACCGATCGTGACTGACATTTTTGACGGGAAGTTTGAAGCGGTACGCTGAGGCTGGAGTGTGTGTGTGTGTGTGTGTGTGTGTGTGTGTGTGTGTGTGTGTGTGCGTGTGCGTGTGTGTGTGTGCGTGTGTGTGTGTGTGTGTGCGTGTGTGTGTGTGTCACTGTGTGTGTATATTTATCCTCATCAAGACAGATTATTGTTCCATCCCTTCCTTACTGAATTTCAATGGTTCTCACTTGGAAATCCTGCCATATTGTAAAACTTGATCTTCTGCTCGTTTGCCTCTTGCTGATGAACTTAATAAACGGTGACACACACACACACACACACACACACACACACACACACACACACACACACACACACACACACACACTCGAGCCAGCCTCAGCTCGCATGCGCACTTCATTTGTCACCGCCCTCCCACGCTGTCCGTCTTATTTTGTTTGCTTGGGCTGTGTGTATGCTGCTGTTAATGTATCCGTATCTTGCTGACACCACTTTTATGATAGCTACCGATTCTCGCTCCGTGAAATCGGGGCTTTTCTTCGAGGTTTTGCTACCGATCGTGGCCGACATTTTTGACGGGAAGTTTAAAGCAGTACGCTATGCGCTTGCGCACTGGGCGGAATCCCCGGGAAATTCACATCATTCTAAAAATAATCCATGGACTAGGTCAATCAGTCCCAGCCTTTCAAGTCAACACCCAGTCTGGGTTCGTGAATCATAGACTCGCTGAGTCCAGGACTAGTCCCAGGCTACGCGGTGGTCTAGGACTAGTCCTGGACTCAAAAGTCCAAGACCAGTGCTCGCGAAAGTCCAAGTTCATGAATTACACCCCATATGACCCTAACTTATGTCTTTCAGCATAGTTTGCTTTCTCACACACTGTCATGGCTCCACTCTACCTCTGGGCCAAGTATGTTTATTATTTTCCCCCAACACTTTTGACCCCATCTGCCCACTCTAATGGACGGAGGGAGAGAGACTACCAGAACCCGATATAGAGACGATAATACAGACGACAGTCTAGTAGGGATGTAGAGGGATAGGGGAGAGTGGCGATGCATGCGATGGGAGAGAGACGACAACGATCCCGTCTTAGGAACACCATATGTGTGAAGTGACATGAAAAAGGCGAATCAGGTTTGACGATGTTAAACCCAGCACCACATGGAGAACCGCGGAGTGTAATTTCTTTTGTCTCGTGCTGCACTGCAAGTCCAGAAAAATGAAGCGGCAAAGGTCAAAGAGCGGGGATGCAAGTAGCTGCAATAGTGATGTCCGCGAAATGATAAGGTGGTGATTTGTTCTGTCAACATATACTGTAGTAATAACACTAGCTATAATAACTTCAGTGGGGTGATGCTAACAGCAAGCAACTCCTCCTCCTCCTCCTCCTCCTCCTCCTCCTCCTCCTCCTCCTCCTCCTCCTCCTCCTCCTCCACCACCTCCTCCTCCTCCTGCTGCTGCTGCTGCTGCTGCTGTAGTCAAATGAATAGCTTGTCATGAAGGAATAGTATAATATATGTGCACCAGTGCAACACCATAATAGTTGTTGTGGCGTCTATGCTTCCTTGATTCCAACCGCCTAGCCGGCATTGCTTGGTGACATCAAAGATCCTATATACACATTGAAAGACTGCACTGCATCTTTCTCACAGAAATGCTTGAGAAGAAGCAGAAAAATCATCCAACTTTGCTACCTCTAACTTTCCCTGCACTCTGGCCCCAAGGCAGAAAAACTTGTGTGATGAAAACATAATGACTGGAAAGACTCAAACTGTAAATGTGCGATCCAGAGAAAGACTGGACTGTTGCTTTTTCACTAGCAAACTCATGTTCCTCACATGGAGCCGCGCTTCAACACTGATTTGTCACCTCTCTGCAATCTCCGCTGGACAATTGAAGTAGATTACGATTTTTTCTTTATTGTGTGCACGATGTGTGGTTGACGGTGAGAAATTCAGCATTAAGTTCAAATTGGGAAAAAATCGTGTAGACCTCTTACCCATTGAAAACAGTATTCAAAACCGACCGAAGTTTCTTTGTTACAACATTGGTCAGCACGGATCAGCATTCTATCGCAAAGGGACGTAACTCTAAATTCTGACCTCGCTTCCCGTAAAGGAAAATCGCTCCAGTGCGCGGTCTTAGTGTATATAGGGTCTTTGGTGTGACGTTTTGAAGTCCCTATTTTCCTTGAGTCTTTTCAAACCATTTATTCACTCTCGTACAAAAACAGTAGCACGAAAAAATGCATTTAAACTATCTACTTGGCCATTTGTGTTATTACACACCAGAAAAAGAAATATGTTGGTTCATTACTTCATGGTGTAAATTAGCATTTTAAAAATGTAGCCGTACCCACTTGACTTTTTGAGACTTAGTCATATACACAAAGCAGACAAAGAAGAATAGAATATATTAAAGGAAAATACGAAGAAAAAAGTCACAACCACATGTGTATGCACACTAACACACATATAGACACTTATGACAGCATATGCATGGGCGCGCATGAACACACGCATATACTCACACACAATCACACACAGACACACAATCACACACACACACACACACACACACACACACACACACACACACACACACACACACACACACACACACACTCATACGAAAATGTAGGCTGACATGCAGGGAAGGAGGGGTGAGGGTGAGAGAGAGAGAGAGAGAGAGAGAGAGAGAGAGAGAGAGAGAGAGAGAGAGAGAGAGAGAGAGAGAGAGAGAGAGAGAGAGAGACAGAGAGACAGACAGACAGACAGACAGACAGACAGACAGACAGACAGACAGACAGACAGACAGACAGACAGACAGACAGAAGACAGACAGACAGACAGACAGACAGACAGACAGACAGACAGACAGACAGACAGACAGACACACAGACAGACAGACAGACAGACAGACAGACAGACAGACAGACTTCAGACTTCATCTTTAATATGACCGATGACCCACAGTACAAAATTACACCATTACACTCATAATTGTGTGCATGTTTTAGAACAGCAATCAAACTGATAATGTACATGTACAGTGATGATTCAATAGAAGAAGTGCACTGGAGACTTATGTATACATCCTGGAGTTTGATTTCTAAGTATTTGCAGTTACTTTTAACTAGTATGCATGTTTAATGAAAGTATGATTGTCCAACATGTATGTGCGCATTTTTTATTTCGTTATGAAGTAACAGTGGAAGAATGCACTTACAGCATCACATATCTACAGAGTCTGATATCACTTCACCATTTGGTTGAATAGTTTCAAAGCATAGTAAATGTACATTGCAGCATCTTTCACCTTCCCGATGTCATTAATACTGTCTAGCAGTTCTGTCAGTTTCACATGATTGTTTATCGTTATGTGTTTTTCTATGTATTTCTTTTGTACTTCACAATATACATTACAAACAAACAAAATGCTCCTTGTTCTCTGCTTCATTTCTACAGAATGGACAATTTACATTGTAAGCTTCATCACTCTTGTATGGCTTCTTTGTGTTTATTTCACAAAGCCCAAATCTAAACCTAATAATTACATTTATAAATTTTTTTATATTAACATCATTCAGATAATCCCATTCAAATCTACAGGTATTTTCATCTCACTATCATTCAGTCTGAAGGACCACTCCTGGTAGAAGCAGTCTCGAAGTCTTTGACAAACAGTTCTCAGAAAGATATTCTCATTTGCAGAACGGCCGCTTTTCCAGACATATAAGAAAAACTCATTTTTGACAAAACTCCTCAAGACTATTGGACCAATTATAAGTGCACACTGCAGGGGTCAGCATAAGATATGCTTGCTTTGGGAGCCTGTCTGTCATTATCTTGCACAGTCTCAACCAATATCTTATAGCTCTAATGGCAGACTGTACATCTACTTATCTCTCAGTATGCAATACTGTTTGGAATCTTGCATCTACGATGAGGAATCGATTGCAGGCAAATATATATATATATATATATATATATATATATATATATATATATATATATATATATATATATATATATATATATATATATATTCAATATTGTTTCAGTTCGTAAGATCTCATAGAGTTCTGCATCATAGAGAAGAGATAGCAATAGCTCGGCATCAAATAATTTAAAGTACACAAATCTATTCAGACTATGGATGTTGTTTTCAGCAAATGAGTATTTTTTGTTTGCCTTGAACTGCTTGGTAGTCAAGAGCTGTTTCAATGGGGATTTTTGTTGTTGTAAAGATGAACAATAAGTATATATCTGAGTTAACAACGTCAAGAACTGTACTGCCTAGATTCCACTTTTCCCCTCTTGCTAAATGTTCACCATAAAAAAAATACATTATCTTGGTCTTCAGTATTGAAGACAAAATTCTTTGGATACCACATGCACACACAGAGAGAGAGAGAGAGAGAGAGACAGAGAGACAGACATACAGACAGACAGACAGACAGACAGACAGACAGACACACAGACACACAGACACACAGACAGACAGACACACAGACACATAGACAGACACACAGACAGACAGACAGACAGACAGACACACACACACACACACACACACACACACACAGACAGACACAAAGACACACAGACAGACTGAGACAGAGAGTGAAACAGAGAGAGAGACACAGAGAGAGAGAGAGAGAGAGAGAGAGAGAGAGAGAGAGAGAGAGACGGACGGACGGACAGACATACAAACAAATACTTGACAGACATGCATCGATGCATGCACACACACACTCTACCCCCCCCCCCCCCCCCCCCCCAAAGCATGGGAGTCTGTGTGTCTGCCTCTGTGTTTTTGTCTGTCCATCTTTATACTCTACTCTTCCGGAGTTATTTGTAGAAGCCATCAGTATAGACTCCAGCAACAAGCGTGTGACAAGAGGGAAATCTGTTTCATCCATTGGAAAACTTCCAGCCAGAAATAGTGGTGTGCTTCCGTTAATATTCATATTGGAAATGCGGGTCTGAAACTGATATTCATCGCTTAAACAAAGATCAGGTTGGCTTTGAAAAGTATCAGTTTCAGACCACAAAATCTATAGTTTGTTTCTTACAATCTTACAAATCAGAACATTTTTAGCATGACCAATTGAGTAGCAATTCTATATTGTCAAATGTTATGAATATACATGTAATCATTGCATTAAAAATTCAATTAAACAGGTGAAACAATTCAGAATAAAGAAAGAAGCCCAAATATGAAATGCAAGCAAGAAAAACATTTCAAATGCTAAGAAATGGTTACACTTAAATAAGGACTTGGCTCTCAAGCTCAGAGCTCTCCTTGGCCCAAGCAACTTAATGGATTAATTTCTAAACATTAAAAAGCAGATCCATATGATATGCTCAAAGAAACTATCTTCAAGATGACAGGTGTCCATTCTTCATTTCATGTATATTAAGAATAGTTTAATAATGTGTAGACAGGGCTCCGGTTTGGCGTGTGGGACCTAGGCGCAGGGTGGGGCTATAGAGAGGTGTTTGGAATTCTCTCTACCCCGTGGCGCAGGACCAACCCCGAGTTCCTTTCACGCCAGAAAGCATGGGGCGTGTGTGGTCGAGCCGGGCATGCAGGCAGGAAGTCTAGAGGCAGTGTGCCTCGTCTCCCTTGCTCCCTCCAAGGTATCAGCAGACGAGCAAGGCTTGGTTTCGCATTTCACCTTCTTTATTTATAGCAACAATGCAGTACATAGCCTCCTGCTCTGGCCGAACACTCTGGCCGAATCTCTCTGGCCCTGTTACACACAGGCTTTATATAGCCATCACGCGGGCCGAAGCGAAGGCGGGCTAGCAGAACATGGTAACGAGATTTCCAGTGGACACGAAATTGTGTTAGCATGACAGCTCCTAAACACTATTTGAAGCTTAAATCAACAATCACATATGGCAAACTCCACTCTGTTTGAAAGTGCGTTAATCGAAGCACAACCTGCGTCAATGAATGAATTCCAAAAGTGATTCATATAGAAATGAATGGCAGTTGAAGTATTTAAAGCGCCAATTGAATCAGACACTTATTCATCATTTTTCATTAATATTATTGTTTACAACTCACGGAGTGCGGGTTGCCATATATGGGATGGTTGATAATGATAAACACTACGTTCCTATTCAATACTACAAACAGTGCATGATACATTAAATGAATAAACTATAAAATTCGATGTGCCCTCAAGCACTCGAATAGAAGCCAGGCGCTAGGCGCTAAAACCAGTCTGGGCGAGTAACATGTATCTCTAAGGCAGCAACAGAGCTTGAGCGCCAAGCGCCTTCTCACGTATCTCTGCAGCTACAATCTATGCAGGCAAATATGGGAACGAGGGACAATACGTTTAACTACAGAGATCTGGACAAGTCTCTACGTCATAATCATAATCTCACCCTCTTACAAATGTATTCTCAGATTAATAATAATCTGCCCCATTGATTATGTTTGATCCTGTTAAGAGGGAGCATTGTTCTAAACAAATTCCATAACCTTCCCACCATCACAAAGTGCCCAGTCAAAATGTTCGCAGACGATACCAAGCTGTACACCAGGAGTGACGTTGAGGGGGGACCGCAGGACTTACAAACCGACCTTGACAAACTACAGATCTGGTCTGAAGAGTGGCTTCTAAAGTTCCACCCGCAGAAATGCAGTGTTGTGAAGATGGGGTCCAAAAAGACACAAGCGACATACTTCATGAACAGTAAAGATGCTGATGGAAAACCCCAGAGATTGCAGCTTGCGGAGAGTGGTGCAGAAAAGGACCTCGGAGTGATGATTGACAGCACTTTATCCTTCAAGGACCAAGTAGCACATGCAACATCGAAGGCAAACCGTGTCATTGGAGTCATCCGCCGGTCTTTCGACTATCTGACAGAGCAGACCTTCGTCCTGCTGTACAAAAGCTTGGTGAGACCCAGATTGGAGTACGGCCACTGTGTCTGGCAACCACACATGAAAACGCTATGCAGTGACATCGAGGACGTTCAGCGTAGGGCAACCAAACTGCTGTCATCACTCAGAAACAAGACGTACCCAGAGAGACTCCGAGCACTCAAACTCCCAACCCTGGAGCACAGACGCAAGAGAGGAGATATGATAGAGGTGTACAAATACCTCCATGGTTACTACGATGTGCAGAAACCAACGTTCAAGCTGTCCAGCAACACTAAATTGCGTGGAAACTCGCTGAAACTCCATAAAGACAGCTTTCGGCTGAACATCAGGAAGAACTTCTTCTCACAACGTATCATCAAAACCTGGAATAACCTACCAGATGCAGTTGTCACAGCTGCCTCAGTCCATGACTTCAAAGTTGCACTCGACGAACACTGGAAAGATCTCCCCACCCTCTACACACCAGAATGCCAAAATATGCAATAGATCTAGTAGTTAGCCCGCCACGCATTGCAGCAAAGTTAGTTTATCACATGGAACGTCGAACAGGCCTCACAAAAGGCCTCAAACGTCGTAAAAGTCAAGTCAAGTCAAGTCAAGTCATAACATCTCCTCAAGCAATTGATCACAATTTTACACCTTCAATGCCTTTCTTAGATTATTTTTGCCTTATATATATAAATATATATATATATATATATATATATATATATATATATATATAATATATATATATATATATATATATATATATATAATACAGAAAGCACAAGTGCGACGATTAACAAGAGTTGCTTCCCTTGATTCTGAACACGGACCGTTTTCAAGAAGGCACAGAGAGAAAGTCAGTAATAGGAGTGCTTTCCCCTGCCGAAATGGTCGATCCTTCTCAGCTTCTGACCTGAGACCTCTAGCTGACCAGCGCTCTGTAATACAGTCAACTAGACAACACGAAACGTTAGTAGTATTATAGTGTTGTGGGAAACATTAAGAGTGCGGAAGGCTATAAAAAAAGTCACACCTGCACTTGTTTTCATCGTCAACATTATTCCTGGAATCGCTGTCACTGTCAGACACGCATGACGACATGTACACGTTGCGTTAACCCATTAGTCTCTCGCGTAATATTAGGCGCGAACGCGCAGCTGCTTGGTAAACTATCATTGCGTCTTCTCCAAAGCAGGTGGATGGCAAGCAACGGAACTTCGATTTCCAAAGTTAGTATTGCTAAAATTATGGAGGTTCTGGGGAAACAGAAGGCGAAGCGCGAACTAGCACGAAATTGTAAAAGCTAATAATGTGGCTGAATATAACTTATTATAGGCTAATGGGATTTTAATGTTTAAGATATTGTCCCAGATTTTTTTCTTTGTGGTGGTTACTGCAATAATTATTGATGATTGATTGTGTGTGTGTGTGTGTGTGTGTGTGTGTGTGTGTGTGTGTGTGTGTGTGTGTGTGCATGTGTGTGTGTGTGTGTATTTGTGTGTATTTGTGTATGCGCGTGTGTATTTCAACTATTTGTACCCTGTGTTGGTTAAATTTTGTGTTATTCTAAAATATGTTTCCTCTTGAGTTACATTCTTGGCTGAAAGATGAAGAGAGCCAAAACAGATGGTAATTGAAGGGGGGGGGGGGGGGGGGGGGGGGGGGGGGGATAGACTCACAAAATATCCCAGTGCAATTTATAACAGGCTAATGGTTAGAGAAATAGAATATTGACTTATTTAATTTTCAGATGACCTAGGATTAAATTCATTAATGTATAATCAGTGAGGTATGATTATTTTTTTTACACCCCCTGTAAGCTCTATATGGGCAAGAATGGACCCACTATGTCTACACGATTTTTAAAAGGCTAACAACCAGAGAAATCCAGATTTAATTTGCTCTTACTCTATCAAGCTCTTGTGATTTTCATGATTAGTCGCCTTATATAGCCTACAAAGGTTGATTGTGGGGTGGAGGAGGACATTTATATTATCTCATCATTTATTTGACAGTGGCAGCTGGAGGAGAAAAATGGGGACCTGTTCCAAGCCCCTGCCGTGGCAAGCCTGGCACACTGTGTCAGTGAAGACTTCCACATGGGGAAGGGCATAGCCGTGGCGTTCCGAGAGAAGTTTGGCAGGGTGGATGAACTGAAGAAACAAGGTGGGTCATTTCACCTTGTATCATCAGTAGCAGGGCAGTTTTGATGTCAATCTAATACATGCATGTTGTGAATGTGCTTTATGTGTTATTGTATTGTTGAGAATAATGTTTGGCTGTAGTGGGAAGAAACTCTCAATGGCGCGGGGCAACAGGCAGTCTCGAGAGGAAGAGCCACCTGTCAACAAGTGTTTTGGGCCCTTTGCACGTTCTGACACCCATGGGGGTGGTGGTGGAGGGGGGGGGGGGGGGGCCGCACACCTGGTTGTAGCTTCAGGTGCCCATCTGCTGCCTTTGTCTCTTCGCACACCTTGCTGGTTGCTTGTTGATAAAATAGGTTTTGATTTGAAAGTTTTGAAAAGACACTAAAATTCAACTCTCCAACCTCACCCCTATATCCCACTCCTCTACCCCACCCCTCCATCCCACCCCTCCATCCCACCCCTCTACCCCACCCCTCCATTACACCTCTCTACCCCACCTCTCCATCCCACCCCTCACTCACTTGTGTGAAACTTTATATATTTAATGGGAGAATAGCAAGTATTTTGTTCTTGTGAAACTGTATTTTGATGTATGTGTTTTTAGTTCAGATTATTACATTTTGATAAGATCTTTGTGTGGTAAGCTTTGATTGACTTCTGAACCATAGTCTGAAAAAAAAGACAGAATTGTGTGCATGATTGAGAAATTTTAAACTGTGGTCCTCAACTACAAAATGGGATAGACATCATGTAGCTCCATTTTTATATAGATCTGCCAAATACATGTAGAGTAAGAGGGGTTAGGTAATGCAGCCCGCCCCCCCCCCTCCCCCCCTCCCCCCACCCCCCCACCACCACTATGATAATATGTATGTTATGTAAGTTTTGTATTCTTGAATAAAGATTGAAAAGTAATTAAATAAAAAGAATCAACAACATCAACAACAACAAAAGAGGGATTAGGTATACATGTAAGTATTTAGATTTTGAAAGGTTTTTGAAATCTACATCCATTTGTTTATAGCAGAACATCAGGTGTTTCCGAGATGATGGCAACTCTGTGTTTGCCTTAATTAAACACACCGCCTAAACTTTATACCCCATTTTCTCAAAACATCATATCAGGCGGTACAAGTCTTCAGTGGCTCATAACTCTTATCACCATTTCTCCTATTTTCAAGTTTTTTACATCACTGGAAAGAAAAATGTCTCCACTTTATGGCCATATGCACAGCTTTGAATGTTCTAGAGGGAAGACCTGTCTCATTTTGTGCTGGGGGGTCACACTTGTTCCAGAGTGAAAGAGATGGACGGATGAGCACAGACACAAAGGGATGAATACTTGCAGTTCTAAGGTCCGTAAGGAATAACGATGTATCCAAGGGCTATGCAGACCAATACATACTCCATTGATCTTATTTTGTGGTGGATATGTTCAAATGATATGCATAAAATTCTCTTTCAGTTCAGTACATATGGTTCAGTGAACAGTGTCATTTTTTAAAGCTTTCTTTGTCTCACTTCTGCAGAGAAAAGGATAGGAGATGTGGCTGTGCTTGAGGTGAAGGGGAAGTATGTGTACTACCTGGTCACCAAGAAGAAGTACTCTGGCAAGCCCACCTACAGGGATCTTCAGACCAGCCTGGAAGCCATGCGAGACCACTGTTTGAAGGCTGGGGTCACCCATGTGGCCATGCCTCGCATTGGCTGTGGCCTGGATAGGCTGCAGTACGACAGAGTGAAAATGATTCTATGCGAGGTGTTCAGCCACACACCAGTTGCCATCACCATCTATTCATTGTAGACAGGTCTTCTTTGCATCTTGCTGGTGTTGCCAGCGGCTCTCTGTAGAGGGATCTGGGCACATCAGCTCTCTGTAGAGAGATCTGGGTACATCAGCTCTCTATAGAGAGAACTGGGTACATCGGCTCACAGCAGAGATCTGGGTACATTGGCGCTCCGCAGTGATCTGGGTACATTGACTCTCTGCAGAGAGATCCAGGTACATCAGCTGTCTGTAGAGAGATCCAGGTACATCAGCTGTCTGTAGAGAGATCCAGGTACATCAGCTCTCTGTAGAGAGATCTGGGTACATCAGCTCTCTGTAGAGAGATCTGGGTACATCAGCTCTCTATAGAGAGAACTGGGTACATCGGCTCACAGCAGAGATCTGGGTACATTGGCGCTCCGCAGTGATCTGGGTACATTGACTCTCTGCAGAGAGATCTGGGTACACTCTCTGTCAGTAAAGAGAAATGATACATTAACTCTGTAGAGAGATCCGGGTACATCAGCTCTCTGTAGAGAGATATGGGTACATCGGCTCACTGCAGAGATCTGGGTACAGCGGCTCTCTGTAGAGATCTGGGTACAGCGACTCTCTGTAGAGATCTGGGTACAGCGGCTCTCTGTAGAGATCTGGGTACAGCGGCTCTCTGTAGAGAGAGCTGGGTGCATCCCTGTAGCATGACTGTTATTCATTTGTTGGAGTTTTTCATGTCCTGCCGGCATCCCCATCACTTATGAGTTCTTTGAAAACTGGCCTTTGTTGGTTTCTGTTAGGACTGCCCTCTGTTCAATTTTGGGCAGTGGTTTGTTTGTTTTTCCCAAATAGTTGTTTGAATTAAGATGCTTCCCATTTAAATGTGGTTGTAGTAGGCAGTGCATTAAGTATTTGTAAGCTGAAAAATCTTATTAATGTCTTGTGTGGAATATTTTAGTTTTTATATTATTTTCCCATCCATATATTGGAAATTCAATAAACATTTGTAAACAGAAAAGTCTTGATAATGTCTGGTGTGGAATATTTTAGTTTTGAAACTAAGTTTGCCTCAGTTTTGAGACTATATTTTGCACAGATGCATGTGCTAGCATTTATATAAAAAGAGAATAGGTCTACATTATATCCTTACAAACTGTTGCCTTAGAGATAATTTGTTTTATACATATGTATATTGCAGTGCATTTACTATCACAGGGAACATTGACTTTTTAGGACAATAATAAAAGAATTTAAGTTTCACTATAACTTGTATAAGGAGTTACAATTTGAAGGGTTCTGCTTTTCTCTTTAATACTAGCATGTTAAGAACTTGTGAATACACATGTGGATGAATGAATGAATGAATGTTGCTTCCCCTCTTCTAAGCATTTTCTTCTCTTCTTTCTCTCTCTCTCTCCACACACACACACACACACTCTCCTTTTTTCTTTCTTTTAAAAGGAATTTCTTTACTTAGTTTTTCTGTAATGTTTTATCAACAGGAGTGAAGTATGTTTGCTGTGTCTTGTTAGAGCTTGTCAGCAGACTTAGGCGAGAGGAATTCTCATCATTTTAATTTGCATTCCATCATGTCCTTTAACTGTTAAGTAAGAAAACTGTGATGCATAGTTATTAAGATGATGCTTTCTCGTGTTCAGTTTGGGATTTTGGTTGCGAGTCACACAAATTTAATGCAGTGCCCCATTTCTCTGGGATTTACTGGCTCTAGAAGTGTTCTTCCTTGTATCATGTTGGTGCTATTTCCCCACTAACTTCTCCATCACTAACTCCATATCAATAGGCCTACTTGTGATACAGATTGGTTAACCCTCATCCATTTTGATCATTCCTGGGTTTTTATGCCGAATGGACAGGTTGCTTATGAAAACCCTCTGCTGAAACGGCTCTTTTAATTTTTCATTAGGCATACACCCATCTTTCAACAATTCGTCTAACAATTTTCTGTATAAAATGGAAACCCCCCCCCCCGCTTTTTTGGTTGAAATTGTTCCATTAAGAGCAAATTTGAAGGGGACAAATGGAGAAGAGTCAACCCATAGTGTCCCAGGGGCGGATCAGTTCTTTTTTTTGGGGGGGGGTTTCCAAACTTTTATTTAGGAGGGGGGGGGGGGGGGGATAAGGCTGTGAAGGCGCAAAGCACTGAACCCACGGCGTGAAGCGGTGTGTGTGTGTGTGTGTGTGTGTTTAAGGCTGTGAAAGCGCGAAGCGCTGAACCAACAGCGCAGGGGGGGGGATGGTGCAATCTGGTGCATTCTGATGATGATCATTGCCAGTTTCAGGCAGCAGATTTTGTTACTGAAGAAACTTTTTAAAATATTTTTTTTGCTGTTGGGGGTAGGGTGTGTGTGTGTTTTTTTTTCTTCTTCTGGAAACCCCCCCCTCGTCCGCCCCTGGTGTCCAGAAGACTAAAACAGTTTTATTGTATGTGTAAATTTTTCTCTCAGAGGCATTGTCTGTGCATTTGATTTTACATGAAAGTGTGTGTGTGTAGATAATTCATGTAATACATTAATCTTAGACTATTTGAGCTTTTATGTATTTCTTGTTGAAGGAATAATGCTCTTGATGATGAAAAGAATGATAACAAAGGTCGTTTTTGTCTTCTTTTTCCTTGAATTTCGAACGCATTTGTTATATGAAAGGTTTAGAAATCATTGATGTCTATTTATTGGAGCATCAATACTTCTTACAACCTCAAAAGGAAATTTGATCTTTTGTCATGATGATGAACAAATAACAGTAGATGTCAAGATTTCTCCTTCATTGACTGGGGAAAGCTGTGCATTTTTCTGTGTATGCATGGTATACCACAACACTGGTGCTAGGGCATTTTGCAAGCCTATCCTGAAAACTTGCAATTTTTCAATGTTTTCAATGTAAGTTTTGAAGTGAAAAGGTTCCATGCATTTGTAAGGCCAGTGGTCTGGACTCTTTCCCGCTCCTTTGCTTGGGAATTGACGACAAGCTGCAGACAGTAGGTATCAAGAACATGTAAGGTTCATGCGCAAGTGACTTGTCTTTACTTTATTGAAATGCTGGCAGTTTGTTTTCTTTTGGTGCCTCTGTGTATTTGCATGGTCAATTCTGTTCTTTTGACTCATTTACTCCCCCTGTGGGTTCGGGGCAAGAATTGACCCACCGCGTCTCCCTATGTGATTCGTAATAGGCGAATAACTAGGGACACCACGACTTGATTTGCGTTTCCTCTGATCTTTTCTAGTGATTTTCATGCTTAGTGGTCTCACATAGCCTTCAAAGGCTGATAGGCCGAAAAACACCATCCATTGGCTCATTTACAAGCGTCTTCATTTGAGAAGATTCATGTGTAAGTGACTTGTCCTTACTTTATTGAAATGCTGGCAGTTTTCTTTTGGTGCCTCACTGTATTAGCTTAGTCAGTTCTGTTCTGTTGGCACATTTATAAGTGTCTTAATTTGAGAAATAAACATTAAATCAGTTGTGGATATGTGGTCTTTTGCTGCGTAACAACCAGCTGTGGGGCAGCATCACAGCTAGTTATAGGAGCTCATTTTTTTGGAGTAATTATTCTGGCTGTCACTGTCACCTCTCCTCTACAGACTTGAACTTCACAACCAAGATTACAATACAGCCAAATACTGATCAGTTTGGTGGTCAAACTGGTTTCCAGGTGAACAGGTTTCAGCTGATGGTAGGCCTCTACAGATACAAGCAGCTGCTGCATCCAAGTTTCACACATCAACATGCACATTTTCAGGCTCCTACATCATACCAGCTTTGAGATTTTGACTTGAGGTGTTTTAGTTGCGCAGAGCAGTCAAGGTGGTCAAAAGCAGTCCGCTTGTCAGGGGCCTTGAGGCACAATCACCATGGAAGACAAGGGAAAATGGCGGACTCCAGTGTTCATCCCACAAGTTCATGGATTAACAAATGTATTATCGAAATGGACAGGTGGACCAAAGGATGGGTGTGGCTCCACTGGATGTAATCTGGTTCAACACCACTAGAAGTTGGTCAGTTGTAACTTTTGTCCGATCCTCAACAACCTCTGTAGGAAGATGATGTAAATCACGTACAAGTAATAAGTGTAGAAAATAAGTGTAGAAAATAAGACTGTTGATAGGAGTGGTAACGGGGTTCATGATATAACCTGGGGAGACCGATATGCATTATTGATGAGTGTGTATGCTAATGTAATAATTATTTCCATGGGAGCTCATGCGATGTGGGAAAGATTCCTTTTAAAGTATGAGGTGGAAGAATACCATCCAATTACAACATCCTGTTGCAACTGTGGGGCTTTTCCTCTCTGTTGGGTGGTCAGCTTCACTTGTAAGGTGTGGTGCAGGATAGCGGGACACACTGCTGATGGATGGAAGACACAATACACTTCTCACTGGCAGGAGGGCAGAGCCATGCTCTCAAACACCAATGCACAATTGCCACCTTTCATGCAGAGCCAAAGTCCTACAGGGGACGGAGAAAGAGCTTGTGGAAAGTAGCACTTTAACCTCTTCACTGCCGTATACATTACACGCCATATGCCGGGAACGGTTTTTGTGTTTTACTGCTCCTGTCTTTGTCAGCCATAGTATATTTGTTTTCCAGAGAACTGCTGTGAAATTGTGCACAAAGACACAGAAGACATTAATAATCAAACTCATCCATAAAAATCCTCCTCACGGCTGTC
Source organism: Theodoxus fluviatilis (assembly GCA_034096865.1). Taxonomy (NCBI): domain Eukaryota; kingdom Metazoa; phylum Mollusca; class Gastropoda; order Cycloneritida; family Neritidae; genus Theodoxus; species Theodoxus fluviatilis. The sequence goes on along the minus strand of JAWQFJ010023940.1, from coordinate 108,669 downwards.
AGGATCATTGAAAAGTTCATTCAGCACTTCCAGTGCTGACAAACGAGCTTTATAGGTTCCTCTCAGAAGCCATTTCATGATCAAATCAATCAAAATTGCAAGAAAAATACTTCAAATCCATGTAAGTCGATCAAACTCGGCGAGAACGCCGAGGAAGCCCCAAGGGACGAAACTCTAACAGCTACAGACACTGGTTCAAAGTATTTAGGGTTTCCTCCCTTGGAATCAAGACCCGAGACTGTCTCGGGACATAGCACAGCGAGAGCAGTCGAGGCCCGAAATAGTTTTGGGTGAAGCAGGGAAGGGGTTAAGCAAGCCACAAGGAATGATGCTCACTGCTCCTCTTCCTCTCGCACCTCTCATTCTTAGACCCATCCCGATGGTGAGTCATGTTTGCAGGCACATCCAACTGTCTCATCCAGTGAATTGGGGTTATCTAAATCTGCATCACGCGAAACAATTTTGCCACAAGAGGTTATCCACAACCCCCAACCTAAAAACACTGTCTAGAGTGACAAATATACTACTCTGCATTTTCACTAACGGCTGCTGTGCACAGTGGTGGCATCCTAGCACAAGGCCCAGACTTTCCATCGCTAGACTTTTCAATTGCTTTTGCAGTATGCCCATTATAAGATTAAATCTGAGACAATTGAGAATAAAACAACACATGATATAATCAACACCAATTTATGAATTCTGACAGTTTGAAAAAGGAATGAAAAGTCTTCATGGCATTCAAACATTTACCTAAAAACCAGTGATGTGAACTAATTTCAGTTTCTCATTTTTATCCAGTTATGAATGGAAATGTAAACATTACCTATATTTGCATTTTTGCATTCATTAATTCATTACAGACATTTTTCACAGTAACAAAATTTCATACTAGAGAACTACATACATTTCTTGCATGAGGGAAAAGGAGGAGAAAGAGATGAATCTCAATAGCACAGTGAATGAGATAATGTAAAACACAAAGCTTTGCAGCCAGATATGAAGAGATGTTCCAGTGAGATGAGGTCAAGATTACAAAGAGGCTTTCCACATGGGTCTGTGGAACACTCCAGCACAGAGGTTCACAGATGGGCAAAGCTGGTGCTGGCAATCGGTCAGTCCACCATCCAGCGATAGATATATACACAAGGTGGTGAAGCTTGCTGATCACTTCCACAAACAGACAAATCCACTCCTCTAGAGTCCAAGATCAAACTGATTTTCCCCATGGAAACTGGTCAACTTCCAAACCACACTCCAAGAACTGGTTTCTCACCCAATCAAACTAAACTGCTGGTAGGCCTGCACTGTCAAGGGCTAGTGAATTCTGTACAAGGGTAATCCTGTCAATGTAAAATCGGCACCCGGCTCTGCCTGATGTGACTGAAGCAGCCTGGGAGGCTAAAGTCAGCACGTCTGTTGCGTAGTCTGAAAGTGGGTCACTCAATGACAGGCCCGGTGGGGGGAGGATTCACTTGCTGGATGAGTGTGATGTTGTCCCCTTTCAGCATTATCCGGCCTGCAGAGGGGAAGATAACATGAATGAAAATGAATGAAAATCAATGGGTTAAACTCCTGCTCAAATTTCTTTTTACAGTTTCAGTATGACTATATTAGTATATATAGAACAGATGCATGCAGAGTTGGCTGTGATTTTCATGAGGTCCTGTATTACTCAAAACTGTCCTAACCATGCACGAATCATACATGGAGGCACATATGCATGCACACACATGTACACATACATTCATGATTGCACATAAACATGTGCTTCAACAAACTTATGCACACATGTGCACATATTCTCTCTCAGAAATGCAAATTTACATACGCATTTGTGCATGCATATACATGCTCACATGTGTGTGTATGCATGCGCGCACACACACACACACACACACACACTGAGTCTAAAGCCAAGATGAACAATCTCTCATGCTCTACTGACATTGACATTGTATTCAGAGATCTTGATGAGTTCAACCTAAATGGTAAAATTACACATGCGGATGACAGAGCACCAAAATGGATGACCAGCAGGAGGGCACTTTCTTCAAGCATGGCGATCATTTGCTGACTGGTTCAATTCGAGCGCCAGATGGAACAATTCCTGGATGAAAAATTACCTGAACTAGAGAGCACTTGGACCACAAACCCCCACCAAGGAAGCCAGACTTTCTCTGCCATGCCAGGATGTTCTGCTAAACAACTAGATAATGCATGAAAAAAATACATATACCAGTGTAAACTACGGACTATATTCCACTAATGTAGATCAACTCTGTTGACAAAGATGAAGTAGTGCGAGTTTACTTCTCCTCCGAAGTCGAGTGGTGATTTCGGCCAAGTTGACAAAAGCAAAATGGACGGTGACGTTGCGCAACACAGCTTAAAAAAATGACAACTTTTAAATGACTCAGAATAGCTCAAATCAAACAGATATGACAATAACAAGGATGCTAACAAGACAGAAGACATGTTTATCATTCTGTTTCAATGTGTTTTAATCTTGTTCTTGATTTTTTTGAGAGATTAATTTTAGCCGATTAAAACTAATTTAATTAATGACCTGAGGCAGCTTTCCCACACTTTTGCAGGGTGCTGCCAGTACCTACTTTCATGCATGGCAATCAAAGTTATACTTGAAAATAAGAGAAAAAAATGTTTGCTCAATGGAAAAAAAGTAGGTCATCTGTTAATAACTCAAATTACACATAATTTTATATCTTTAAACAAATGTACAGCTCAAAAGCTTTATTATAGTTTATACAGCAACATTAACATTTTGGTTTCCTTAGATTTGTAATTTCAATATCTAAAACTTTTGGGAAAATTCCAAATATTTTATTAAAAGGATATTTATTTATTTTATTTACTCAAAAGGATCTCCATTTTTAGAACTTGTTCAATGTATAGCTGCTGACCTAGGGGCTCATATCACAAAACATGTGACAAAATTTTGTTACATGCATAAAGAACACATCCTAAAAAATACAGATCTGTACAATGCTCCGAATATTTTCTGCATAATTTCAAGTTCACAAAAAGTAGTCAACAAGCAGACATGAAAAAAAGAAACCTTGAGAAAACTTGCTTTTCCCATCTTCTATGTATTTCAAATAGTGCCAGCAAAAATTATCAAAGGGGTAAGGTTTTTCCTTTGCATTTTAACATTTTTTCTACCATGTTTTAAATAGAGAGACTATTGAAATTACATTGCTGAGGGTTGAAACAACGCAAAAATACCCCTAAGTCAAAATCACCAGAAAATGACATTTTGACCTTTTTTATAGAGGTGTCGACCCTTAATGGATTGTTCCTAGGGTAAAACCCTTATCTACCACCAAATTTCATCAGAATCTGTTTGGAACATTTTGAGTTACTTTGTCAAATAATGAACTAACAAACTGTGTGAAAACATAACCCCCTTGGCGGTGAATAATAACTAGTCTACAATGCATTGTGCTAAGGATGGATGGATGGATAGTGTTTTACAGCCTATCAACCCTTTTAGGTTATGTAAGGCCATTTAGCACGAAAATTAGTAAGTGAAAATCAAGTCACGGTGTCCCTAGATATTCACCTCTTACGAATCGTGTAGGGAGACATTGTGGGTCAATTTTTACCCCAAACCCACAGGGGGAGCATTGTGCCAAGCATTGAAGCAACCAACCCTCGACACAAATACTGTACTTTAGTATATCAAAATGTCACACCAACACAGAGGACCAGGCAAAGCCACCTAGAGGCTTCAGGAGACTGCACTTACCCAGAGTTTTCCTGCTCTTGGTTTTCTGGTGGACCTCCTCTGCCTCGTCCAGCACCAGGTTCATGTACTCGTCAAATCCCTGCAAAGCAAGCAATCAGTCAATGCAACACTGCAACACTCTCATTTGGAGTGCAACATCAAATGTCAGACTGACGCACACATGTTGTGTTGCTGCACTACATCAAGATGGACAGATGGATAGAGCTTAACCCTTACACTTCCGTAACTATTTCCAACTTTTGTGAAAATATTGGTGAGTTCAGGAGAAAAAAGATTAAAAAACAACCAGAACACTGAAGTGTATAAAACTATACATTTTATTAAAGTAAAATGAACAGGGCAGATACTGAATACAAAATGAACTTTTTCTGGACAAGCTCATTTGCATACAAGGGCAGTAACTCTAACTTTTTCTTGATTTTTTGGTGAAAATTTATGGATAAAAAAACAGCAAAAATAATAAAACTACACATAACAACATGAATCTTTCCAGAAATGACTTCTGATATATCAGACACACTTTGGGAGTCTATTTGAGCAGAAAAGTCACACCTGAGACAAACAGAAAAATTCTAAGCCAAGCATGTGTATTTCCGCATTTTTGGGTCTTATCGGGTACATCTGGGGAAAATTTCCCAACTACTTACAATGCAGCAAATGAGGCAAAAATGTACAGTCTATGGTAGGAAAAAGGACAAGGTACACATTGGACACAAAATAAACTTTTCCTAAACAACTTCATTTGCATACAAGGGCAGTAACTCAAAATTTGCCATGTGTTTAGGGGGGCAAACACAAAGAAACATCATAAGTAACTATTCAAAAACTACAAATGATGTCTTGTAATTTTCCAGAAATGACTTCTGACACATCAGGCACACTTTGGATGTCTATTTGAGCAGAAAAATTCAAAATACACACCTGAGACAAACAGAAAAATTCTAAGCCAAGCATGTGTATTTCCACATTTTTGGGTCTTATCGGGTACACCTGGAAAGAAAATTCCCAACTGCTTACAATGCAGCAAAGTAGGCAAAAATGTACAGTCTGTGGTAGGAAAAAGGACAGGGTACACATTGGACACAAAATCAACTTTTCCTAAACAACCTCATTTGCATACAACAGACCTGTTTACCCCCAAAAACCCTTATGAGGAAGATTTAATAAATAATCAGAAAAATGAGGAAGGTTTTGATCTTCAAGAGGAAGATTCTTGTTCACACATTATCATACCAAAATGAAAAGAAAAACACACTCACCGTTTTATGAACTCGCAGTTTCCTTAACTGAAGCCTCCATAGAATGGGTACAAAATTTGTCACTGTCAAAGCACAATCACCAGTTTTTTTCACACTTGTCTTGGTCACAAAGGATTCACACATACACACACACTCTCTCTTCACACACACACACACATCACTGGAATGGCTTCAGTTCATTTGTTGAGGCTCAAGTAGTAAGCACTCTTGAGCTGCTTCAGGGTGGCATCATCAAACTTCTTTCCACTAGCTGGCTGCATCTTCAGCACCATCAGAGCCTCAGTGGTGTCCTGGTGCAGGGAGCTGCGCTGATCGGTGCAGGTCTTTCTCACCATGGAAAACACCCTCTCACAAGGGGCACTAGAGTGGGGGATGGTGAGAATGCCCTTCATCACTCTGCTCAGATTAGGAAAGTCTTTTGCCAAGAGGGTCCAGACTCTGTCAATCCTCTCCCCTTCCATGTCCATGTGCTCCAGATGTCTGCCTTGGTACTTGCAGAACTCTTCCAAGATGGTGTCTTCATCACTGTCACCTTTTAGGATCGGAAACTTCTCCAGAAAGAAAGTCAGTTGGGAAGTGGTGACTTCCTTCCTCTGGTCTGGGTTGAGGACAGTGGCATTGATGAGCACTTTGTCATCAAAGGGCAAACTGCTGAGCAGGTAGGTGCAGACAGCACTGAAGTACTGCCTGACATCCTTGTAGAAGTCAACAATCCGCTCTTCTCTGAGGTGATGTTTCTTTGGATTGTTGATCATTTCCCTTGCTGCAGATCCTATGAGCAGGTCAGTATCTGCCTTTTGATTCTCAGGAAGCTGGAACTGGACCTTTTTCACATCAATCTGGTCAGCTGCTTTGGGTAGGATGAATCTGGAGTACAAGTCCTGCAGCAGCTGGCAGAGACTAGGCCGCAGCAGGTGGATGCTTGGCTCCTCTTTCTGAAGCCCCACCAGAACCTTGTCATATACATTCAGTGTGTATTTCAGAAACACACAGTACAGATGGTTTGTGGGAGACTTGAAGAAGTCGAAGATTTTCTCTGCCTTCTTGGCTGCTTTGGAAGGTTTGCTGCCACTTTCAGCAAAGGCCTTTTTCTCTTTGCTGAAAAAGTGCTTCAGGGGATCCCAGTTGTGAAGGAGACGTTCCAAACATCTTTTGATGCTGAGCCATCTTGTGCAGACATGCTTGATAAGCTTGCGCTGTTCAACATCATATAGGTTCTGCAACTCCTTCAGATCTGTCTGCCTGTTCACACTTCGCTGGAAGTAGTAAAAGACGTCAATCAGGGTGTCTTCAATGGGTGGTGACAAGCACTCAGCACCTTTCTTTGCACCAATATGTACTAGATGCAAGCAGCACCTAGCAACATGAAGGTTGGGCTGCTTCTCTTGTACAAATGTTGCAACTCCTTTATGAATGCCGGTCATCACTGCAGCATTGTCGCAACCCAGCGCCATGCAGTTCTTCCAAGTGACTTGTTGCGTGTCGAGCTCACTGTTTATCACCTCAAAGATGTTCTTTCCAGTGGCTTTATCATCACATGTGGGTAGAGCCAGGAGCTCAGGATTTACGAGTCCATCTTCCCCTTCAATGGTGACGACCAAGGGGAATTGTTTTTTATCCTTTTCATTACTCCCATCTGTGGCGATACTCCAGGGCAGTTTCTGCATTCTCTTGCCAAGGCTCAACATGGAAATGGCCGACATCTCTTTCACCAAAGCTGTGGCCTTATTTCTACCACACCGCACGCTTGCAGCAATTTTTGAGTCCGGAAACATTTCCTTGAAGAGCTTGGTGAGGTAGTCAGCAGAAGAGAGAGACAGGTTGCTGTTGGCGATCAATTGGCACATCAGTGCCTCGGCTCTGATAACCCCCAACTCGGACTCCGATGATGTGGAACTAGAAGTGGAGGGGCCTTGGAAAAACTCTGTAATCTTCGGTGCTTTGGCCCTTTCCTTCACAGTTTTTTCCCTCTCCTTGTGCATTGCTGTTTTAACGTGCCGATCGCAATCGTTTCTTCCCCCATGACTGATTTGGAAGTGGCTTTCGCAAACCTGACAAAAAGCATGTGTGGGGCCGAAATCCTTTGACTTGCACAAAGATGGAAAGGAGGTTTGATACTCTGGCCTCCATTTCTGCACGTATCGCTTTTTAGCGACGACTTTCGAAGTTGGTGGGCCATCTTCGCACTCGTCGTCCGTTTCGTGGTTTCTCTTGTGGCCAGACATGCTTTCAAAATTTTGCATGTGAGAAGCTTGCAAAATTTCGCACGTGAGAAGCTTGCAAGAACTTTCTCCGATGCATTTCCGGTACGGCTCAGTGCGTTGCGAATTCTCATTGGCCCAATTTAAACAAAGAGCCAATCAGAAACGACCTTACATTCGTGACGCGAAAGGGAAGTTATTTGCACGCCGGTCGTGCCGATGATAAGAACAAACAAATCGACAATTGCAACCAGCGAAGCTATCCGCACGGCCGTCGTGCAAACAACCACCCTTTCAATTTTTTTCAGCGAAATATCGGCCGCGGAAGATTTCCGCAAATTGCGGAAGGGTAAACAGGTCTGATACAAGGGCAGTAACTCAAAATTTGCCATGTGTTGAGGGGGGCAAACACAAAGAAACATCATAAGTAACTATTCAAAAACTACAAATGATGTCTTGTAATTTTCCAGAAATGACTTCTGACACATCAGGCACACTTTGGATGTCTATTTGAGCAGAAAAGACACACCTGAGACAAACAGAAAAATTCTAAGCCAAGCATGTGTATTTCCGCATTTTTGGGTCTTATCGGGTACACCTGGAAAAAAAATTCCCAACTGCTTACAATGCAGCAAAGTAGGCAAAAATGTACAGTCTGTGGTAGGAAAAAGGACAGGGTACACATTGGACACAAAATCAACTTTTCCTAAACAACCTCATTTGCATACAAGGGCAGTAACTCAAAATTTGCCATGTGTTGAGGGGGGCAAACACAAAGAAACATCATAAGTAACTATTCAAAAACTACAAATGATGTCTTGTAATTTTCCAGAAATGACTTCTGACACATCAGGCACACTTTGGATGTCTATTTGAGCAGAAAAGACACACCTGAGACAAACAGAAAAATTCTAAGCCAAGCATGTGTATTTCCGCATTTTGGGTCTTATCAGGTACATCTGGGGAAAAAAAAATCCCAACTACTTACAATGCAGCAAAGTAGGCAAAACTGTACAGTCTATGGTAGGAAAAAGGACAGGGTACACATTGGACACAAAATCAACTTTTCCTAAACAAGTTCATTTGCATGCAATGATTGAAAAAATGTATCCTGAAAATTGATGAAAAATTTAGTAATGATACTAAAACCTACAAATTACACTCAGAAAATTCCTAGGAATAAATTCTGACATATCAGACAAGCTTTGAGAACCCATCTGAGCAAGAAAAAAACCCAATGAAGACTAATGAGCAATATTTGAGATACAACTTTACATATGAAAATTCAGCACACTGACCCTCTCCTGTACTGCTTGATCGGGTTCCTGCCCTTCCCTTTTATCATAATCTCATCAACAGAAGTGTTCTGGTCTATGTAGAACTTCTCCTGAAATGCTCTCAGGAGTAGGTGGAAGAGAGGCCTCACCTTCCACAGCTTGTCATAATGTGGGTCTCCAGGTCTTGGAGCTTCATTGTCTGCCAGGTGCAGATTGCTCCATAGCTGCCATCATCTTCGCCGCGTGAATCTTGCAGTGAACTCCGGTACACGTAGCACCCAGTGGGTGGAAAAATAATGGTTCATCTCTGGCAGGCGATGGATCCCCATGAAAAACAGCATGCCGATGAAAGCTCTCATTTCCACTGGGCTTGTGTCATAGTCCCATTCAGCACGCTTCTGTCGAGCATACAAATTAGTTTGCTCAACGAGAAGATCGATGGCATCTTGAGGGAACACTAGATCAAAAAAGTCCACTGGGAGAGCATCCAGAGGGGGAATTCGGTGGGTCCGTGCTTCCCTTCGTACACGGGGTATTCTTTCGAGATGTGCACATCGAATGTCTGATCGAATGCACCGAGTCGCGGGGAATCTCGACGAAATCTTCCACGTCGAGAACTAACACGTTGACGAGTTCGACCACGCCCACTCGAGGTGCTGGGTTGAGCATCCTCATCGGATCTGTCAGTCTCAGAGTCCCACTCCGACGAATCATCTTCTTCACTCAAGTCGAGATTTCCTTCTTCATCGCTACGGTACTTCCATCCTCGCTAGCTTCACCATCTCCCGGGATTTCGTACTAAAAACGATTCATATCATCCCTATTCATGACTCATGTGCCGCGAAAGAGTCATGCACAGAAAGTCACATTGCACAACAACAAAAAACACCAGAAATACCGATCGAAAACTTCGCCGAAATGTAAACAGAGCTGATCGCCATTTGCACTGACGCGTCACTGATCACGTGATAGCAAGTCATGTGACCTCGTACTTGGTTGCTGATAATAGCTTCACAGCAAAGGGAACGACCCTCAGACCGCGGCAATATCCGCGCTCGGAAGTGTAAGGGTTAAGGGTATATCAAGCCAATCAAACATCACTCCATCAAACCAGGCTTGAAAATGCTCAATGGCATCACCAAGCTTCAGGCCTTGGATCCACGCAATGGGCCCAGCCAGTAGTGCCATTCATTTATCAAACTTGAAAATGCTAAATGGAGTCTTGCCAAGCATCAATATAAACAAGAAGGGCAAAGCCCATACGACTCACATGGTTGACCTTGACCTTTATATGACCTTGACCCTATTCAAACAACTAAACCTACCAATGACATCATACACAAAGAAATGCTTTACACATTTTTCCTACCAAAATACATGTGACCTTGACCCAAGGTCAAGGTCATCCAAGGTCATGCAACACAAAGCTGTTAATTCAAGACATAGGAAGCACAATGGTGCTTATTGGCACTTTCTACCATGAGATATAGTCACTTTTAGTGGTTCACTACCCCATTTTGGTCACATTTCATAAGGGTCAAAGTGACCTTGACCTTGATGATATGTGAACAAATGTGTCTCATGATGAAAGTATAACATGTGCCCCACATAATTATTAAGTTTGAAACAGTTATCTTCCATAGTTCAGGGTCAAGGTCACTTCAAAATATGTATACAATCCAACTTTGAAGAGCTCCTGTGACCTTGACCTTGAAGCAAGGTCAACCAAACTGGTATCAAAAGATAGGGCTTGCTTTGACCTATATACCACTTGTAGCTAAGGTCGCCATTCTCAATAACGTGGGAGAAAATTGGGAAAATGTGAAAAATGACTGTTTTTGAGACCACATTTATGGCTCCTGTGACCTTGACCTTGAAGCAAGGTCAAGTCACTATGTATGTTTTTTGAGGCCTTGTCATCATACACCATCATGCCACATTTGGTGTTGATAGACTTAATAGTCTCCGAGAAAAATCCAACGTTTAAGTTTTTTACGCCCGGACGGACGGACGGACACCCGGACAGACGGACGCCCGGACGGACGGACGACACCGCTCAGTACATAGACTCACTTTTGCTTCGCATGTGAGTCAAACAAGAAGGGCAAAGCCCATACGACTCACATGCTTGACCTTGACCTTTATATGACCTTGACCTTCAGGTGACCTTCAAGGTCAAGGTCAAACAACTAAACCTACCAATGACATCATACACTAAGAAATGCTTTACACATTTTTCCTACCAAAATACATGTGACCTTGACAAGGTCAAGGTCATCCAAGGTCATGCAACACAAAGCTGTTAATTCAAGACATAGGAAGCACAATGGTGCTTATTGGCACTTTCTACCATGAGATATGGTCACTTTTAGTGCTTCACTACCCCATTTTGGTCACATTTCATAAGGGTCAAAGTGACCTTGACCTTGATGATATGTGAACAAATGTGTCTCATGATGAAAGTATAACATGTGCCCCACATAATTATTAAGTTTGAAACAGTTATCTTCCATAGTTCAGGGTCAAGGTCACTTCAAAATATGTATACAATCCAACTTTGAAGAGCTCCTGTGACCTTGACCTTGAAGCAAGGTCAACCAAACTGGTATCAAAAGATAGGGCTTGCTTTGACCTATATACCACTTGTAGCTAAGGTCGCCATTCTCAATAACGTGGGAGAAAATTGGGAAAATGTGAAAAATGACTGTTTTTGAGACCACATTTATGGCTCCTGTGACCTTGACCTTGAAGCAAGGTCAAGTCACTATGTATGTTTTTTGAGGCCTTGTCATCATACACCATCATGCCACATTTGGTGTTGATAGACTTAATAGTCTCCGAGAAAAATCCAACGTTTAAGTTTTTTACGGACGGACGACACGGCTCAGTACATAGACTCACTTTTGCTTCGCATGTGAGTCAAAAAATGAAACGTTCCATACCACCTTCCCCTGCCCTTGCTGCCATTGCCATTTCCATACCAACTTAAGTGGCAGCTAAGCCCCAGTAGTGGAACCCACTCGCACATTCCTCCTCTACTCATTGGTCTCTATCTAGCAGTTTGGTGATGATCTAGGGGCAGAGTTGCCTTCTGTCTACCACATGGTTGCTAAATTCAGAACAATGGGTTTCGAGTAGGAAAACGGGTGCGATATCAAGATAGCAACATGACATTGTGGGATCCAAATTTGTTTGCTCAGGATGACTGTGTGCCAATCATGTTTTGCCACTCTCTCATGGAACTCCAGATTTTAGTCCTGAGCAAATGATTTGCATGCACCTTGCTAAATAAGCCTACCATTCCATGTTGTCTTTAATTACCATATTTTGTCTAATAGTCTCGCCGAGGGCGTGAATATTTGCCGAGGGGGCGTGTCAAATAGAGTCCACATCATCCACCGTTTTCACTGACCACAGCTATGCAGGAGGATGAGGAAAGTTAATCACCAATCAAAGAGAGCTTTATAAAAACTCTACGGGAGTGAAGATGATCTCTTCCTGGACAAAGATACTGACATGTCTGACGTTGAGTTCGAGGGATTTTCCGAGAAAGAAGCGCAACTGGCGGAGGACGCTCTGGAAAACCAGCTCCATTGTGCTCACTGACAGCTATGATGGTTCTCTAGAGACTTCTTACGATCACTACGACAGCCCTGGCCATTCGAGTAAGTGTCAGTTCTTTCATTTACCAGGTGGGGGGAGGAGGCGGGGATGGAAGCGAAGATGGGGCGCGCGTTTATTCGGGGAGGCACGACTATTAGACAAAATACGGTATATGTGCACTTGGAGAGCTGGCTTACACCTTGGTTAGTTGGCCAGAAGTGGTATGGGAATTGTGACAAGGGTAAAGAATGACATAATTGGTTGGCGGTATATATATGCATATTATGCACTTCTCAGTTCCCTGTAGTAAATCAGGCCAACAAAATTAGAGGTGACAGAATAGAAATGACTGAATAGACCTTCAGAACACTGGAGAATATCTTCAGGTCACATCCTGCAACTAACCAAACTAGTCAATTCAAACCAACACAAGAAGACTATGACAAGCAATTATTCACAAAACTAATTAATGCAAAGTCTCAGACCAGTACAAAATTATTGACAGGCAAACCCAACATAAACAACAGTTTCCATGACAAACTACACCATAAGAGAAACGCATCATAACTCTTGGGATTTAGCAACATTTTTACAGATGAATTTGTAATATACTTTTGAAAAGATGTTAAAATAGAAATGTGTTCCAAACACTTACGACGATGCATCCTTCAATCCGAATGTTGATCTGTTCATACAGCCACACCGATATCCTGGACCTCTGAAAGCACCAGAAGCATGTTTCTCAGCATGACATCAAATTGCAATACTAAGAGCAGCAGCACCATCATTTCATATACACCAATATGCCTACTTTAAGTCTTTATCCAGATTTTACAATAAACCATCCATTCATCCCATTAAAAATGTTGATATATCACAAACAGATCCCAAACAAACAATTTGTTGCATAGTACTTAGGTCTCTCTCTGCCCCTTATTCAATATTGAGTGGAATTTACTTTTGTACATAACATTTTGACTGTCAATATTACTGAGTTACAAATGAAAAAGTCAAATACTTACACTCTGCAGGTACCTGAAGATGAGGTTCTGTTTTGCGTCAAGGAATCCAAGCATTTTGCAAAAACCACAGTTCCAATGACAATTTAGTTCCATTTTTTTTTACCATAACATCAATACATCTTGAACTCAGTGTGAGTGTGTGTTGCCGAGGAAAAATGGAAAATACTGCAAACACTACGCATTGCAATGACACAAATGAAACAAAATCACAACCAATGCACTGAGTCTGATGGCAGTGATGCTACGTTAGTATAGGAGTAATGGATTTCACTGCTGGCTGCTGCACTCTAGTAATTTGTGAGGAGAAAATTCTGCATATGTATGGGTGTGTGTGTGTGTGTGTGTGTGTGTGTGAGAGAGAGAGAGAGAGAGAGAGAGAGAGAGAGAGAGAGCATGAGCAAGATACTGTTAGATACATTAATGCACCCTCACACGCACACTTCGCTACCACGCAGCTCTGTCTTGAGTTGATGTCTGAAACCTACTTCAGAGATAAAGACGCATTCAAACGCCGAAACGGCATGGACCGCGAATAGCTTAGCCTCAAATTACCGAACAATGCATTGTGAGCACAACATAAATTTCGTTCAAAAGGATACAATCGGTTGCACCATAACCTTTTGCACTTTCTGCTGTCCTTTGTAAGCCATGGTGAAGGCAAACTTTCTGTAACGAAGAACAGTCAGTTCTGTAGTGTCGATCGCTTGTCGTACGACTCACGTTGCTTGTGCCCGCCGGAAAATGGCGTCTTCCGGAAGTGATCTGCAAAATAAAACTATTCTGAAAATCAAACCATTTAGAAGAATGAAAAAATTATGAGGTATCAAAATTAACTTTATGTTATAGAAAGATGCAGTAAAACAATTATGATACTTTTACTGTCCTCGATATTGATTAGGAGTTAGTTAGATTTCGTATCTATTTCTATTTGAATTTTAGTGTTATAGTTTACTTCCGGTATTTGGATAGCAACTTTCCGACAGGTGAGGCTGTTACTGTCTAAACCGGCAGTTTTTCTGTCTGTGTGAGATTCGTCGCAATGTACGACATGCGTATTGCTTTATCCTGTTAGTCAGTAGGGAGCCATGTCAGTAAATGTGATTTTGTGCGTATTTGTAGCTACTGTGATAGATTGTGTGCAGCTCGAAATGCTCCAAGTAGTCCAACACTGTCAAAACAGTAATCGAGTAATCTGTAATGTACTCTACTCTGTTACGTCTGTACTGACGGCAGTTCTGTAATTTCTCTGGATCTAAGAGGAAACATTGGACTGCTACTTCAGGGATAGATATTTTCCCTGAGAGAGCAGAGACGAGAAAATGTCTATGATCTACTTGTCCGGATAATTTTTTTCTTCTTTTGGAACGGTTGTTTACTTGTTATGAATCGCATGCACAGAAAATTTAAAAAGAAAATATATCCGTGTAAACTGTTATAAGGAAATTAGTTTTGCAAGAAAACTTTATGAAAATATTAAATGAAGCTAGCCTAACTGATTTACTGGCCATTGTTTGTATGCTATTGAATTTTCGTATCTGCCAACACTTTGAAGTGACCAAGAATTTTGTTGGCTGCATGCTCTGAAGTTCATCAGGATTTGTATTAAGATTAGATTTGGCTCCAACTGTTAAATTGATCAGTTGTCTTTAAAATGTCATTCTTAAATATTTTCATTGCAATCTTTATGGATTTAATGAAGTAATCCTGAGATAATCAATAATCATCATAATCATTCATCATAGCTAGTACAATGAACCTTTGAATTTTGAAGAATTTTTCCCCTCAATTTTTTGTGTTTTGAGGCCATGGCATAGTTTTCACTGTTTCAGGAAAGATGTATTGATTCAGAGGAGCTACACTGAAGGCAAAGCAAACTAACAACCATGGATTTTGTTCTTCATGGAAGCCCCACGCCTCGAGCTGAGCAGCGCCACCTCCCTGGAAGTGCCAGGCGGGCTCCACAGAGACCCTCTAGTGGCCGCCCAGCCAACCGCAACCCCATCACTGTAAGAACTGTAGAGCCTTTTTGCTCCGGAGTGAAATGGGTCCTGTAAGGGCAGGAAGGCACTGGGAGCATTGATTAACCCTAGTAGTGTTGAAAAGCAAAAATGATTAACAAAGGTCCTGTACATCAGTTAGGGTTCCAAAATAAACTCTTGTTCCTTGAAGCGCTGCTCCAGTTGGAAATGTCAACATACCAGAACAGGTACAGTTCACAACAATTCATTCAGACCAGCAGCTGAACAGTAAAGTCAGAGAGATGACTCTGGTGTCGGAATGCTCGAAGCAGAGAGTGAATGATGTGTGTTCACTGTCCATGTGGACATCCAGATGCCGGGTTTTGAAAGGTGCTCTTTTTCATGTTGCAACTTTCAACCCACTGATGGTTGCTCAAACCTTACACTCTTACCCCCTGGTCATTGGGCTACACTTATTATCACTCCAACACCATCTCAACTCCCTGGGGAGCATGCAACCAGGCTGTGGATGAATTTGCCAAAGTTAGCTTTCACAATATTCCATCTCAGCCATCACAGGTAACCAATTAACTTCTGGGTGGGGAGATAAGTGGCTTGATGAATGGTGAGTCTGATGTAAAGCTATTCCAACCATGTGCTTTGGTGTGGCCTGAGAGTTAAGGACGGCCTTCCCATGTCTGCCTACCTGAACCTAAAAATCATGTATGTCTTTTCTTTCTGACAGAGCTTATCATTGTAACAAGAATAACATTTGCTCTCCATAGTGCAGTTTATCTAAAAGCTATGCAAAGTTTGATGGAGTTCTTCAAACTGTCTCTAGCACCTACCGATTGGCACTGTAAGTCTTAGGGAAGAACTGTTAGACATTTATAAAACCTATGTTTGAGAATGAACTTATGACCTTGACCATTATTGATTTTAGTAATGCGCTCCAGTTTATGTGAAACGGCTATTGAGACGCAGTAGCTGGATGATGACCTGTCATGTTCCTCTCTGTCTCTCTCTTTCTGTCTCCCTCTGTGTGTGTGTGTGTGTGTGTGTGTGTGTGTGTGTGTGTGTGTG
>JAWQFJ010023940.1:72500-87500 GCA_034096865.1 Theodoxus fluviatilis | reverse complement strand
TGTAAAGATTAAGATATTGTGGTGGGTTGGTTGGTCAGTCGGTTGGTAGGTACATCAGTTGGTTGGTCCAGTCAGGTTAGGTCGGGTTGATCACTCACTTGGTCACTAGCTCAGTCAGTTTCTTCCTGGGTTAATTGCTTGCTTGATTGGTCGTTCGGTCACACACTTGCTTGGTCCTTTGTCAGTTTATTATATGATTTTGAAACTTGAACATTCCCTTATTCACTTAGTCATCCATTCAAGTGAACTTTTGCTCACTCTCTTGTTATTTTCCACTCCACACAACTTCACCCCACACCACTCCACTCCAATCCATACACCACTTCACTCCACTCCACTCCACTCCACTCCACTCCACATCACTCCACTCCACTCCACTCCACTCCACTGCACTCCACTCCACTCCACTCCACTCCACATCACTCCACTCCACTCCACTCCACTCCACACCACTCCACATCACTCCACTCCACTCCACTCCACTCCATTCCACTCCACACCACTCCACTCCACTCCACTCCACTCCACACCACTCCACACCACTCCACTCCACTCCACTCCACTCCACTCCACTCCACTCCACCCTCCACTCCACCACTCCACTCCACTCCACTCCACTCCACTCCACTCCACTCCACTCCACTCCACTCCACTCCACTCCACTCCACTCCACTCCACTCCACTCCACTCCACTCCACTCCACTCCACACCACTCCACTCCACTCCACTCCACTCCACTCCACTCCACTCCACTCCACTCCACTCCACTCCACTCCACTCCACTCCACTCCACTCTACACCACTCCACTCCACTCTACACCACTCCACTCCACCCCACCCCACTCCACATCACTCCACTCCACATCACTCCACTGTACTTCACTCCACTCCACACCCCTCCACTCCCCTTCACTTCACTCCACTCCACTCCACTCCACTCCACTCCACTCCACTCCACTCCACTCCACTCCACTGCACTGCACTGCACTCCACTCCACTCCACTCCACTCCACTCCACTCCACTCCACTCCACTCCACTGCACTCCACTCCACTCCACTCCACTCCACTCCACTCCACTCCACTCCACTCTACACCACTCCACTTCACTCCACTCCACTGCACTCCACACCATTCCACTCCACTGCACTCCACTGCACTCCACTCCACTCCACTCCACATCACTCCACTCCACTCCACTCCACATCACTCCACTCCACTCCACTCCACATCACTCCACTCCACCCCACTCCACTCCACTCCACTCCACTCCACTCCACTCCACTCCACTCCACTCCATTCCATTCCACTCCACTCCACTCCACTCCACTCCACTCCACTCCACTCCATTCCACTCCATTCCACTCCACATCACTCCACTCCACTCCACTCCACTCCACTCCACTCCACTCCACTCCACTCCACTCCACTCCACTCCACTCCACATCACTCCACTCCACTCCACTCCATTCCATTCCATTCCATTCCACTCCACTCCACTCCACTCCATTCCACTCCATTCCACTCCACATCACTCCACTCCACTCCACTCCACTCCACTCCACTCCACTCCACTCCACTCCACTCCACTCCACTCCACTCCACTCCACTCCACTCCACTCCACTCCACTCCGCATCACTCCACTCCACTCCACTCCACATCACTCCACTCCACATCACTCCACTGTACTTCACTCCACTCCACACCCCTCCACTCCCCTTCACTTCACTCCACTCCACACCACTCCACTCCACACAACTCATCTTCACTTGACTCCACTCCACTCCCCTTCACTTGACTCCACTCCACTCCCCTTCACTTGACTCCACTCCACTCCCCTTCACTTGACTCCACTCCACTCCCCTTCACTTGACTCCACTCCACTCCCCTTCACTTGACTCCACTCCACTCCCCTTCACTTGACTCCCCTCCACTCCCCTTCACTTGACTCCCCTCCACTCCCCTTCACTTGACTCCCCTCCACTCCCCTTCACTTGACTCCACTCCACTCCCCTTCACTTGACTCCCCTCCACTCCCCTTCACTTGACTCCACTCCACTCCCCTTCACTTGACTCCCCTCCACTCCCCTCCACTTGACTCCCCTCCACTCCCCTTCACTTGACTCCCCTCCACTCCCCTTCACTTGACTCCACTCCACTCCCCTTCACTTGACTCCACTCCACACGTCACTCCATTTCACTCCACGTTGTGCCACATCATTCCAGTCCACCCTACTTTACTGCACTCTTCCACTTTACACTTCTCCCCACTTGCTTCTTAGCTCTTGTACTGACATATCTATCCCTGTGTTCCTGTCTTGCAGCCAAATGCCTGGGAGAAGGAGGTGGTGGTGCCCGAGAATGTTCCAGCGCCTTCCGCACGGTACCAACAGATGTATCAGCAGTATGCCCAGGAGATGCGCGACTCATACAGAGCTCACCTGGAGAAGGACAACTCCAAGGTGCACCAGGTGGGTCACATACGGGAGAGAGACAGACAGCTGTAAGCATGGCTGTGTGGTAGGAACAGGCTGTCCAGGTATCTCCCTTGGACATATAATTGTCACATAGTACATGTGAGTGCTAATTCACTGCTATTAAAAGAAGACCGGGGATAATATGGTCAGACTGAACTGAATGCCATCATGCAGTTATGCAACCTCTGCTCAACGAAGCAAGACCGGCTCACTTATAAGGTAAGTGCGTCAGCCTTTCCCCAGTCTGGTGAGAGTGCGGGAATGCTGGCTAGCATGGTGGGAGGTTGTCTGAGATGACGCAGTTCAGTTCTCACACCACACGTGCTCCACCATAAATAAACATAGTTAACATGGAAGCTGCAGGCAGTCATTACCACAGGTGCAAGAACATGTGCACTTGTGTGCATGCACGCATGTGCACACACACACAGACACATATGCATGCACACACATGTACATGTAACATGAATGGATGAAGGTTGAGTACCTTTAAGGGATTGGATGGTTTCAGAATGCATGAGTTTGGAGTAAGTGATTCCTGGAAAGCATGTTTGAGACTGAACGATATGTACAGAATGAAAGGAGATTGGTTGGTGAATGCAGTGAGCTTGTATTCAGGAAGTGTTGTTTGGAATTATGACATAGGAATAAATGAGTGGCTGTTTGGATCCAGTGGTGCTGAGTCACATGTATCTAGAATGTGAAGGGCTGAGAACCCGGAGTCTGTTACATCACATGCGCAATCACTCAGGAAAACATACACACACTTAGATGTCTCACTGAGACAGAGTTGGAGTACTTCCAAGAAAGTATGCTACCTTTAGTACAGCTCTTAGCAGTAAAATATTAGTATTATGCATGTAGAATGCAAGATAACTTGGATCAGTACTTGGATGTGTTTTTCATATGTGAGGAGGTATGTAATTTGATTCAGTTCAGTTCAGTTCAGTTCAGTCTCTTAACCCTGAGATGGGTTGTTGAGGCACCACTGATGACTTTGGACAATCTTCCTCCATCGATCTCTATCCTCTGTGGCTTGCTGTGAGTCAGCAAAGGTCAAGCCTGTCCACTCTTTGATGTTGTCTTCCCACCTCTTTCTCTGCCTGCCTAGTCCAGGACTCGCATGCATACAAGAATACGGAGATGGCCAGCATGCACATGAGTCTGATCTTCGACGCGAGAGTGATATTTCTATCACGCCATATTGGCTTCAACTTTGCCAATGCTGCTGTTGTTTGTGCTATCCTGGACAGTATCTCTGGTTTGGTCCCTTCATCAGTCACATTGGATCCCAGGTATTTGAAATTGTTCACAGCTTCCCGTTTTTGGCCCTTCACTTTGATTTCCATTTTGAAGCCCCGAGGGTTGTTGGTCATCACCTTGGTCTTCTCGGCACTGATCTCCATGCCATATGCCTATGAGGTCTTGTCCAGGTGCTCAACAAGACTAGTCAGCTCCTCTTCACTTCCTGCTAATCCATCTGCTAATTTGATTCACATATCATCAAAAGCTAGATTGACTTCAGCACTAGTTATCCACAGAACTGTGATCAGCTGTGAACCCACTGCCTGTGATGTGGCACATGGATCAGTCGTTGGATGTTAATCCCGAGGTCTTGGTTTTGATCCCAGCCTGAAATCCAGACAAAATGTGCTTTATCTGCATGATTTCAGGTGTGTATTTAGAATAGTGAATATAGTTGAGTAATGCAGGGACTACAAAGCACAAAGTGCTTTACTTTTCACAGGACGAGGTGGACAGACTCTGTAAGTGAAACAGTGAATATAGTCAAGCAAAGCAGGGACTACAAGGTGCTTTGCAATTCACAGGACGAGGTGGACAGACTGGTGGAGGAGATGCAGAGGAATCCAGTCTCCAAGCCAGAGGCTCAGGATGCTGAGAAGGATGAAGACTGTGATGTCCTCAACAACAGCTGGAGCCAGCAGAAGCTCTCCAACAAACAGATGCTCAAGAAGCTGGATGCTGTAAGTCTTGGTGGGGATGGAGATGCTGATGGTGAAACTGAAGGATATTGTTTTGAAATGGCTGTTCCATTCCTAGAAAGTCTGTAACCTAAGCTTGTCAAAGAGTTTTCACAGCAGTATGTGAATTTTTTAAAATTCTTCTTTGGACTGATGTGTGGTGTTTATTATTTCTAAATTTACCTTTTAAGTGAAAGTTGTTTAGATATCTTTCATACCGGTTTATGAATGCTTTTGACACTTCTGATGTGGAAACTATACAAAATCTGTCTCTTTCTCCCTCTTCTTCCTCTTTCCTCCTCCTCCCTTCCCCCCCCCCCCCCCCACCCCCACCCCTTCCCCCCTCCTTCCCCCCTCCTCTCCTGTGTTCACCTCCCTCTTCCCCTCTTACTCCTTCCCCCTCCCCCTCCTTCTCCCCCTCCCCCCTCCCTCTTCCTATCTTTTTCCTCCTTCCTCATCCCTCTTCCCCCTCCCTCTTCTCCTTCCTCTCCTCCCCCTCCCACTTCCCCTCCCTCTCCTCCACCCACCCACTCTTTCATCTCTTCTTTGCATTGGGAACTTTTATCTCTCCCCACCCCCCACCCCACCCCCCACCCCCAAGCACTGTAAAATTGTGCCCTACTATGGAAAACAAATTCAACGAGAAGTTTTGTTTTGTTTGTTGATGACATTTTTATGTTGAAATTGTCTCTGCTATAATCAGTGTGAGATGTTATGTTGTATAAAAAAAAGCCAACTCTGATTAAAGTTGGCTCTGATGCTGGTTGTCCCTGAGAGTACAGTCCCCCTGCAGAAGTGTTGGTGCTTTGTTGTGCAGCTAGAGTGGCTGAGAGTACAGTCCCCCTGCGGAAGTGTTGGTGCTTTGTTGTGCAGCTAGAGTGGCTGAGAGTACAGTCCCCCTGCGGAAGTGTTGGTGCTTTGTTGTGCAGCTAGAGTGGCTGAGAGTACAGTCCCCCTGCGGAAGTGTTGGTGCTTTGTTGTGCAGCTAGAGTGGCTGAGAGTACAGTCCCCCTGTGGAAGTGTTGGTGCTTTGTTGTGCAGCTAGAGTGGCTGAGAGTACAGACCCCCTGCAGAAGTGTTGGTGCTTTGTTGTGCAGCTAGAGTGGCTGACCCTGGATCTTTTTCAAACTCAGCTTTTACAAGTGGCGCTTGTGCTGTCTCAGTCTTGTTGCCAACCTGTCATTTTTTCCTGGGTTGCAGGAGGGGCTGAGGGAACACAACATGAAGTCCAAGTTGGTGGAGACTGTCATGATTGACCAGCTGTCCAGGTAGATTTATGCAGAAGTTCCTTCTCGCAGTCTTCAACAACAAAAAAATTGGTTGTGACCCACACCATGAAATGAGCAGCATCTTGTCTTTGATTGATTTTGAGATAGGTGGCATTTTGAAAAGGAAAGTAAATGGTAAAAACTAGTTTTGAATCAAATGGTCTGGTGCGAAGTTGTAAGCAACTGTATTGTGCACCTGTGGGAATCAACATTTTGACAGAAATGGACTTAGGCATTTTTTGAAAACTATTACTGTATTAATATACCAATCTGATTAAAATGCATTTTTAAAATAAGCATATTATTAGCTGCAAGTGCAAATCAAGTTGAATAACCAGGTTCTATTATAATAAGGCCAGAGATCAGTTTGATCAAAGACACTATCTAACAGGACAGCCAGCTTCTGCACTTGATGCGATGTGTCATTTGGCCTCTTGTGACGTTTTGACGTTCGTGGGAACATCACTTCTGGTAGAATGAAAGCTACACTGGACTAGTAATAATCATGTTTTTAAATAGTAGTATCTTTCATGTGTACCTGCATTTATTTAATTCAAAGATTGAAAGAAAGTAGTGTATTACTTTGATAATCAAAGACACTTTGAGCATAATGAAGCAAGAATTCATAGTCGATCAATTTGTTTACATTTGCCAGACCAGTGCGGGAATGTTTGTGTGATTTTTCAGTGTTGCCATTAGTTTTATTGCAAAAGTTAAGGTGCTGTACTTGTCATCAAGAATTATTCTTCAGACTGACAAATTAATATTATAAGTTAGTGAGCTTTCATCAGAGAGCGAACAGCGCAGCTGTTGTAAAATAGTTGTTCACCAGAAGTGATGTTCCCGCGAATCACTGCATCTCTCGCTATTCGTCGAAGCTGGCTGGTTAGATAGTGTCTTTGGTTTGACTGCAAAGATCTCAGAACTGACAGCCAGACCCTCTAGCCACCAAAATGGGCTGTAACTCAGTTAAGCTTGAGGCACAGTGCAGCTCAGACTGTGAAACAAGAGTCACAACTGTGAAGGATGTGAAAACCAGGAGCACTTGGAGTTTGCAAACCTCCGCCAAGGCTGCCACAGTGGTGGAGGTCTCACAGCACCTCTTCAATGGCCTGTGTAATCCAGGCAGCATGTTCTGCTAGCCAGGTCTGATGCTGCAAAGTTTAAATAATTTTAGTGCCTGCTAACAGTCTCTGCCGGCTTGCAGCTTATACCAGCCATCGGCCTCGGCTTTAAATTTTCTAATAATGGTTGTAATTCCAAAACAAGATTTCAGATAATCTTCAAAATGTAACGGATTGTTGCTTGGGTGAAACCCTGACCTTGCATCACATTTCATCAGGATCCAAATGGAACATTTTGAGTAAACTTGCCAAACTACAAATGAACTAACAAATTAAGCTCCTGGGTGGATGTACCTAGGCTGTGATTTTATCTGTCCAGTTTCCAAGTCAAATAAATACCTTTCATATGCATAGATGAACCTTCTCATGCAACAACATTTCCATGTCACTTGTTTTGTTTTCAGTATTTCATTATTTCCCTTGTTGTAATTCCAATATCTGCATTACTCAGCGCTCATTGCTCAGAAAAATATTAAACTGTCTCTGCCAAATCTGTTTATCCTGCTTTTATTTGAGTGATTTTGAATGAACGCTTCGAATGAGCTGTTGACATTCCAGGGCGGTAATAAGTGATCCAGAGCAGGATGTGAAGTCAGCACGTAACTTGGACACCACTCGGCGTGGCACACGCAGACATCTCCATGACTCCAAGTAAGTTGTTAGTCTAGATCTGCATCTTCCACTGGTTCTATGTGCCCTGTGTGTGTGTGTGTGTGTGTGTGTGTGTGTGTGTGTGTGTGTGTGTGTGTGTGTGTGTGTGTGTGTGTGTGTGTGTGTGTGTGCGTGTGTGTGTGTGTGAGTGTGTATGTGTGTGTGTGTGTGTGTGCGTGTGTGTATGTGTGTGTGTGTATGTGTGTTAGAGAGTGTTTGTTAGAATGTGTATGTTAGAGTATGTGTGTGTGTGTTAGAGAGAGAGAGAGAGAGAGAGAGAGAGAGAGAGAGAGAGAGAGAGAGAGAGAGAGAGAGAGAGAGAGAGAGAGAGAGTGTGTGTGTGTGTGTGTGTGTGTGTGTGTGTGTGAATCAGCACGTAACTTCGACACCACTCGGCATGGTACACACAGACATCTCCAGTAAGTTGTTTGTCTAGATCTGTATCTTTCTCTCGTTCTTTGTGCTTTGCGTGTGTGTGTGTGTGTGTGTGTGTGTGTGTGTGTGTGTGTGTGTGTGTGTGTGTGTGTGTGTGTGTGTGTGTGAGTGTGTGTGTTAGAGCATGTGTGAGTGTGTGTGTGTGTGTGTGTGAGAGTGTGTTTGAGTGAGTGAATGAGTGTGTGTCTGTGCGTGTGTGTTCTTCTCTGTGTGTGTATGTCCATGTGTATATGTGTGTGTTTGTGTGTATGTGAGCATGCATTAGTGTTGTTTTGTTTTATTGTGTTCACATATGTATTCAGTACAGATGCTCTCTAGTATTGCTTTCCTCTTCTCATTACGAAAATGAGGATTCTGCACTCTTCCTGTCAGGCTTAATTTTGACAAAATAACATTGTAATTTCTGGAAGTTTTGTCAAGTTATTATTCTAATAGATGAAGAATCCATTGGCATTGGGGAAAAAAATGAAGGTCGTTTGATCTTGAGGTTTAAGTTGGTTCTTTTTACCATTTTTGCTCCACTTGAAACATGCCTGTTTACCAGAGTAAAGTGCATAGGCCTTTGTTGTCACATATTCAAAACAGCTGGTGTTGTTTAGGATAATGTTACTTACATACACAGAGATGGTTGTTTTCTGTCTCCACAGAGTCAGTACAAGGTCCACAGCTACGGAGGACTTGCTTTCCCGGCGTGTTCGTTTTGGTGCTAGAATCCTGACCAGGTAAGAGTCATGTGTGAAATGTACAGCCAGAGTTGGTTGGTGTCCACCCTATCCCAACCCCTCATCCCAACCCCCTACCTCCCCCGACCCCAAACCCCCCCCCACCCCCCACCCCCCACCCCCAACCCCCTACCACCCCCCCCAACCCCCACCCCACCCCAACCCCCCACCACACCCCATCCCCCCACCACACCCCCACTCCCCACCCCACCCCAGCCCCCCACCACACCCACCCACCCCTCATCAGCTCTGAGTGCTGAGCTCTCAGGGCTTGCTCCAGCAGCTCAGCCAGGGCCAGCCCCAAGTAGCCAAAGAGGGTACCAGGGGAGCCACAGTACAGGTTCAGATCAATAAGGTGGGACTGTGTTGAAAATGCCCTTCATTAGAATGACTTTTGTGCTCCCGCAGAGCGGTCACATGACCTCCCCTGCAGGAGTACACTGAGTGCCGGCGAAGGACGAACTGCTCTGATGACCAGATCTTTTTCAAGATTGGGATTTGGCATAGTGGCTCGGCCTGTTGGCAACTGTGTGAGGCAATCGGGTGTTGCGGTTAGTCCCTGCTTGAGATGACAACAGTGTTATTCTCCATCAAACACCCTGGAAGATTGAGATGGATGGATGAAGTTTTAATTAATGTCCATCAACCTTTGTGTGCTATGCAAGGCCTTTGAGCATGAAAAATCATTAGAGCTGTTTAGAACGAGAACAAGCCAAATAATGATTTCCATAATTTTGCCTCTTACAGATCATGTAGTGAGATTCTGTGAGTGTACTCTTACCCCAACCCACAGGGGGGAGGAAGGTCGAGTCCAACCCCTGTGCATCCCATTATCAAGCAGAAAAGTCAACACTGTTGAAGAATGTTGGGACTTCTCAACCCACTTTATGGCGTGCTGTAGAGTGCTGTGTTGTCACAAGAACTGAAGTGATAGGCAAGCTGGGCAGACCTGTGGTAAAGGGTCCCATGTATGAAACTTCATCAGATTCAAAGAGAGAGGATGCCTTGACAGACAGACTCCATGAATGTGGGAAATCTAAAAAATGCCGCTAGCAAGGAACTTTCAGCAAAAAGAAAAATAGTTGTGGATAAGGTAACACAGCCAAAAAATTGGGTCAGTAGGTCGGCCATAACTATTTTATATATATATATATATACATAAACCAAACTTTCTTTCTTTGAAAATTCACTTTCCAGTTAAATAGTGGATTCCCTGGTGCTCGTGGAGCAGGGAAGATGGGACAGCATGCAGTTCATTGTTTACCTATCTTTCTCTTCTTTTTTTTTTGCATTGTCGGAAACAAGTTTAGGGTCAGCAAGAAAAAATAGGCTCGGGCAGGTTACCATGACCATGACTTTTTTTTTGGGGGGGGGCCATATAATTGTGCATTGATATTTGAAATGTATACATGTATATGATATACTATATGTATTTTGTAACTATGTAAAGACAACTCTCCTTTTTTTCGTTTCAATACATTTAGGTTGATTATAAGAAAAAATGTTAGTAATGCAACATATTTATACTCTATTGAAGTGTGTCTGTTTTAATCAAATAATAATGTTCAATGAAATTGAATGTAACATAGTGACTAACAGTGATTATGAGAAACACATCCTGCCTGCTAATACTTTGCTATGCTTGTGTCCCAGCAACGGAAGGGATGCTGTCCGGGAACTCACAGGATTTTTCTTCCATGCTGACAACACACTCACCATCTATGAGTTCAGGAAGTTTGGGAAAAGGTGAGCATTTCCACCTCTCATAGTATTTGCATCCATGTGCATGGAACTGTTGGTGGTTATACATTTTGGTCTTTGTACTTGGTGTGTGTGTGTGCGTGTGTGTGTGTGTGCGTGTGTGTGTGTGTGTGTGTGTGTGTGTGTGTGTGTGTGTGTGAGAGAGAGAGAGAGAGAGAGAGAGAGAGAGAGAGAGAGAGAGATGGGGGGGTTGGGGGAGAGGGAGAGAGAGAGAGAGAGAGAGAGAGAGAGAGAGAGAGGGGAGAGAGAGAGATATATAGATAGAGAGAGAGCAAGAGAGAGAGAGGAGAGGAGAGAAAGAGAGAGAGAAAGAGAGAGAGAGAGAAAAGAGAGAGAGAGAGAGAGAGAGAGAGAGAGAGAGAGAGAGAAAAGAGAGAGAGGAGAGGGGGGGGGGGGAGGAGAAGGAGAGAGGGTGGGTGGGGGGTGGGTAGGTTGGGGGAAAGGGAAAAGAAATAAAGAAGATATACACATTCTTACAAATACCTACCTCAGGTGTTTGTGGCTGTCATTTTAATTATTCATCCATCCAGTTTGCACATGCTAAAAATGTTTTCTTCTGTTTTCTACAAAGGCATTGGATGGTTTTTCTGAAGAAGTGTTTGTTTTTACATGCCATCCTTGTCACTGCATTTTGTCTGCTTCCAGTGCCAAGGCCCTGCCATTCATCTACCGGGGAGAGTACCGACATTTGACTGGACTCAGGAAGGGCTCCATCTACAACCTGCCTGACATCTGTGCAGTAGGTGTCCAACCTTCTCTTGCCTTGGCCTGTAGCATCTTCAGTGACTGACCAGCTCTGATGGGAGTGCTATCTGTCCATCCATCCATCCATCCATCCATCCATCCATCCATCCATCCATCCATCCATCCATCCATCCATCCATCCATCCATCCATCCATCCATCCATCCATCCATCCATCCATCCATCCATCCATCCATCCATCCATGTTCCTCTGACCATCAATTCATCCATCTGTCTGTCCATCCACGTCCCAGCCATTATTGAGACCATACTGTTCTGTGAGAATATCATAATAAATCACTGAAAGTGTTGGATGATTTAGTGCAGAGTGTAGGTAATATTAACTTTATTTACCTGTCACTCAATGTTCTAAATTTAGTGGTGGTGAATTTTGTGACAGTTCTGGCTGAAGATCTTTGGATGGATGAGCTCCAGGAGAAAAATTATAGAACTGCTAGGTGTTCCACTCTTTGCTGGTAGCTAGGGTCAGTATGGGAGTGGCAGCAAAGGTAGCTAGGGTCAGTATGGGAGTGGCAGCAAAGGTAGCTAGGGTCAGTATGGGAGTGGCAGCAAAGGTAGCTAGGGTCAGTATGGGAGTGGCAGCAAAGGTAGCTAGGGTCAGTATGGGAGTGGCAGCAAAGGTAGCTAGGGTCAGTATGGGAGTGGCAGCAAAGGTAGCTAGGGTCCGTATGGGAGTGGCAGCAAAGGGCAGATTATGATGGAATGGGACAGTTTACATTAATATTATAGAAAGGAAGCGTAGATAAATATAGATGAATACCACTGCAGGTATGATTATGACTCATTCTGCTTCAGGGAGCCACACTGACAATTTCCACATCGGGGCAGCAGACACTGCCTGACTCGCTCTCTCAGCTTCCCTACATCCGCTTCCGCATCACCGACGTGGATGAGGAGGACAAGGATGAACTCCTGTGAGAATACTATGTTACAGCTGCTGAAACTAGGAAACCAATTAAGTTGATGACGATGACGACGACGATGATGATGATGGTGGAGATGATGATGATGGAGATGATGATAACAGTGATCATGACGATGACGACAATGATGAAGATGACGTTAATGATGAAGATGATTATATCAGGAATAATTATTAAATGATGATGATGATGATGATGATGATGATGATGATGATGATGATGATGATGACAACGATGACGATGATGATGATGATGATGATGATGATGACAATGATGAAGATGATGTCAGTGATGAAGATGATGATAACAGGAATGATTATTAAAATGATGATGATAATGATGATGATGATAATGATGATGATAACAGGGATAATGAAGATTGATGATGATTAATTGATGATGGTGATGATAATGATGACGATGATGATGATGACGACAATGATGATGATGTTGATGATAATTACTACAGTGATGATGATGATGATGATGATGATGATGATGATGATGATGATGATGATGATGATGATGATGATGATGATGATGACGACGATGATGATGATGATGACGCCGTATATGCTTCTAGATTGTTCATGCTAGACAGGTTGTGAGCGAAGCACAAAGCTCCCCGCGGAAATGACGATCGCCCTGCACACCCTCAGTCACCAGGAGCAGCTCAACCAGCAGTTCCTGTCCTTGCTGCAAGGTCAGCTTCACACTGGGCTGCTCTCTGCTGCCATGGTGCTCCCCTCCTGCTGCTGCTGCTGTTTCTCCTGTCTTCTCTGGGCAGAGAACCTTTCTACACTGATGCTTTGCTCTGTGGCAGAGTGGTTAGTTGCTTGCGGCTAGTGGGTACGGCATTTGATGCTGCGCGGTTCCCAGAGTTTCATCCTTGAGCAAGATGCTTAACTAGCATTGTTCTCTTCACCCAGGAGTAAAACTGTGTACCTGAGAGGGCAATGTTGGCAAATTGTAGTGCAATTAAACCTTGTATGTGACCATGAGCCAGCATCGGGTTGGAATACTCCCCAGGGAGCGGAGTTGGTGCTGGTACCTGACTGTGTGCTTTTTAATTAAACATCTGTCACTGTGTTTGTTGTGAGGTACTAGCAAAGGATTGATCAAGCAGCCCAGTGATCAGGGGGTAAAGTGTGAAGCGGTTTGAGACCCAGACGAGGGTGATGAGTCGCTGCATAAAACCAAACCTTTGCCTTTTTCACCTCTTGCACTTCACTGCCATTTGTGATCGACTAATATTTTATTCTTTTTACGTGAACTTATTTGACTTTTTATATTGGGGGATTTTCTTTTTTGATCGACAAAAGCAAAAAAAAATTATGTTTACCTGCCTTCTGTTGTTTGTTCTTCCTACACCCTCAGTTGTTAATTTTGCTTCTCTTCTTGGCTTTCTTGTCTATATGCTTTATGAAAAGCAAATAATGCGGCAAATCAAGACTGGAATTACTCTAATCAGCTCATGATTTTTTTGTCAAAAGCATTACATAGCAAAAAAAAAAAGGCTGATAGATCATAAAGCCTGATTTATTCATTCATTTGTTCATTAATTAATTAATTCATTTATTCTGAGTGCTTTGAAGGACCTGTATTTATTTTTTCACATCTCAATCATCATCTCACGTCTTTTTGCTTGACTGGCTGGTTTGATTTTTCCATGCAGCGGAAGTGCATGACCAGATTCGAAAGCGAGCCATCAAGACCAGGACCGGCCTGGGCCGCTACTACCGCGGCAAGGACGAGTACAAGACAGGGCTCCTGGATGTCTTTGAGTTGGAGCGAGGACTGGCCACCTTCCACATCAGTCTCTCACAAGAGGTCAGACAGTGGCCAGAACCGTCTGTTCATGAATGATAATTTCCTACCAGTAGTGCTTAAGATGTGCCGTTTATGTTTCTAAAGGGGATCCATAAGCGTGAGATGCGATGGGATAAAGCTTTACTTTTCATGAGATCTGATAATGTTGATTTGCAAGTTGTTTTAATTCAATTCACAGTTGTTCTGTCTGGTAGTTTAACATTGTATGCTTTTCACAAGAAAGTAACAGATGTGACCATCTTTATTTAACTCTTTTCTTGTTTACATCTGATTAACATTACTTCAGTCTGTATGATCATAGTCAAGGATGGATGGATGGATGGATAGTGTTTTTTTCGGCCTATCAGCCATTGTAGGCTATGTAAGGCCATTAAGCATGACAATCACCAGAACTGTTTAAAGTAAACGTAAATCAAGTCATGGGTCGCCTAGTTATTTGCCTCTTACGAATTGTGTAGGGAGACGCAGTGGATCAATTCTTAACCCCCAAACCTACAGGGGGATCATAGCCAAGGAAGGCTACACCAACGTCCTCCATTTGACTTTTTTTTCCTCTTCTGTAAAGTCTTACAATTAACAAAATATGTAAATGAAAGTTGCAGATTGAGGATGTACCTTCATGAATCTATCCATTAACCCTAGATGTTTTAAGGGCAAAAGTATCAGCCACATTTCCCATTCAGGAGCAGCTCTAGGCTGAATACATATCTCTGTGCCATCTAGTACTAATTCAGCTGGACACTTCAACCAGTCTCAACCGGAACAGTTCACAACTTGGTAACCTTTAATGGGTTAATACAACGTGACCAATGTACATCCTATCCATGTGAAATGAGGAATTCCTGTGGTTTGGAAGAGAAGATATGCTGTGTCTTTCTGCAAGATGTGTAAAAGTCAAATAATAGATGGTTTGAGACAAGACTAGCAGTTAGTCTAACATGCTCTAGTCCCTCCAGGTTTACTGGAGGTCCTCACAGCTTTATCTGTGTGTGTGTGTGTGTGTGTGTGTCTGTCTGTGTGTCTGTCAGTCCCGACTTAACGGCTGATATCTCAAAAACTACTGG